>JAGPOW010003316.1:1878687-1916107 GCA_030014935.1 Caiman crocodilus | reverse complement strand
TAATATTTCAAAACCATCAAAGTCGTGGCGGGCGAGAAAAAGGGGTAAAGGAACGTCTCGGGAACTACCCACGACCCAGGGGCCCATAGGGGTCACAGAAAGCAAGGATCCAAAGTTGTTTTTTTTTTTTATGGTTGTGGTTGTGGAAAGATTTCACTGTAATGGTGAGAAAAAAATGTGCAAATATTGTATCACCTGTATGTCTAAGAGTGGTCTCATGTCTCACAGCTGTATCTGCTGGTCAGCTGTTAACTTCAGATTGGTTGTTTCTGCCAGCTGATGGCCACATGGTAGCACTGACCTGGCTAACTGGCCAAATACCCTATCAGTTGACTGGGTCTTAATGAGCCAAATTCATGGATGCCATAACTCTTCTAAGGCACCTAACCAGATTCTGTCCTAAGTTCCCCCATATCATCTTACAGACTTCACTGTACTCTCAGTTGCCAGGTGAACAAAGAACCCTGAACTTACAATGCTTAGCATCCAGTGTTGGGATTGGAGAGACCTGGAAAGAGGCTTTTCTCCCAAGTGTTGTTCTGGGGCACAACGCTACTGGGTTGCTTTTGCATGGGAAGGGTGAGGAAACGGATGCACTCGGATATATAACCGGATCTTCCAAAGAGAAGACAGGGGAGTGTATTGGGCCCAAGGGAAAATGCAGTCTTTCATAAATATCTCTACATGTTTGTGACCTAGGGTCAGGATTCTTTGACACACCCGTGCATTTCCGTATCATGCAGCCTTGTCACCCAGTATCATAGAGTCATAGAAAATGAGGGTTGGAAGGGACCTCAGGAAGGCATCTAGTCCAGTTCTCTGCTCAAAGGAGGACCAGCCCCAGTTAGATCATCCCAGCCAAAGCTTTGTCAAGCCAGGTCTTAAAAACTTCCCAGGATGGAGACTCTACCACCTCTTTGGGTAGCCTCTTCCAATGCCTGATGTGCAAGGAGAAGAGGAATTAAGGTTTTTTTTTTGCTTATCCAGCTAATCATTTATCCTTTCTTTAGTTATTTACATGAGGCTGCGTCTCTGTCATGTAAGTACTGGGCAAAATAATAAAGGCCCAGGAAACCATGTTCTTCTCTTCTCTTCTCTTCTCTTCTCTTCTCTTCTCTTCTCTTCTCTTCTCTTCTCTTCTCTTCTCTTCTCTTCTCTTCTCTTCTCTTCTCTTCTCCCTGCACAATCATAAGCCAGTGGATCTATGCTGTGACAGGTTGCCCCATTCCTCCATGTACCTGGGTTCCCATTCCCCAGCTGTGTTGGGCACAGGCATCTTTCTGTCTTTGTCACCGACATCACAGAAAACAGTGTGTACTCCAACCCTAGAAAAACTATTTGGAAAAGCAGCATGCAGTTCTCCAGCTTCAGTTTTTTGCTCAATGAAATAAATCACATTCAAGTGTTGTACACATTTCCTCTAAGGAAAGTAGGCAGAAATAACAATGTTATAATGAAGAACAGTTGGATTATGACAAGTTGTGCTTTCTGTCACCTTCACAGTATATGTCTATTGATATAAAGTTTCAATTCCTACAGTATTTGTTTTCAATCTAACCTCCATTTAAAACAGAATCAACAGGTAATCTGAAAGGCATACCTGGAGTTTCATGAACTGTTTCACAGATTGCTTCCTTATTTTTAATGTGAAAGGGAATTAAGTGGTAAATCCCTAAGTGAGATGAGAAAAACCAATCTTAGTGTTAAACCTAACACTTAGTAAGTGCTCAAAGACCTAAAGGCACTTCAAGCATTTTGTGTATTCTATCAAAGTATGCTTTATTATAAAATTATTATTATAATGTTCTATTATTATTCTATTTACTGTACTCTATATAGGACTCAGTTCACCAATTGCTGACAGGCACTCAGCAGTAGGGTGCAATGGACAACCAGTTAGCAGGGCATAGGAGGACAGGATGGTGTTATAGAATAGAAAGTGAGAATGAATACTCTCTCAGAATAAAATCCAATTAATTTTTTGCTCCTAGACAGATGCAGGATGACTGAGATGTAAAAGCATGTTCATGTGCTATTTTTAATGTTAATACTTCTTGTAAGGCATTTTGGTCCTTGATAGTTATAAATGAAGTACATTTCAGACAATGAATTAAAAACCTTGGGGTTCCCCTCACAATATCACGTTCTTTTTTCTGAAAAAAAAAGAAAAGGAGAGTAAAAGAGAGAGAGTTTTTTGCTATCATTTGGCTTATAATAAAACCCAGCAGGTGTTCTAAAAACTGTGTCATATTAAGGGTTCTTTTTCTTTAGAAAACGTGGATGTGAATTCACAACTTCTGATTTCCTCAAGGAACAGTGGTACTCCCTCAACTCTAAGCCCTTTGACCTACTGTTGTCAGGCTACTTTGAAACACAAATAGGAACCACAAGCTGTCCATCAGGCAGATAGAACATCCTTAATTTCTTATTTAAGAAAAAGGCACAACAAGACTGAACAAAACTATGCTCTCCATGAGGGAGCACAGCAGAGAAGGGAGCATAATAGAAAAAGGTACAGGAAAAAAACCAGGAGGAGAACATCATTATGGCAATACTTCTGAGGGCTCAGTAATACCTTTTCAAACAGCAGAAATAGACTTTTTTTAATTGCTGCCAGCATCACTAAAATCATCTTCTCACTCCAGCAACACTGCTCGGAGAAGAGGCTGTTCTTCCAGTAATGTATTGTTCTGAATGAGTTCATTGTGAAATGCTGAACAATTGTTGATAACATTTGCTAAAAGTGAAAGGACAGTTTGAAAGGTGTCTTTGTACATCCTTTTACATTTCTCATCACTATACATAAAATTTATCCACATGAACTTCATTTGTTCCCAGTAAAAACCAAAGATATTCCTACTGCTATAGAAATGCATCTTGATCAGTCATATTATTTATTATTACTATGGTTGGTGGTGTTTATTACCAAAATCACAATTGTTAACAATAGCAGCTACCGTGTGTGTGTGCGTGATTTAAAACCAAAAGTTTTGACTGTTTAAATTTAAGGATAGGATACTCTAGGTGTCCTGCAAGAAGGTCCTAGAATAATGAATGACACTGGGGTGAATCAGATACAATCATAACAGAGCCATGCACCAGACAGTGCACTAATGAATGCCATTTTAGAGGACGGATGATTTCATTTACCAAATCCAGTGCCAGCTGGAATGCAGAGGTTGCATTTATTGCGCTTTGCGAATTGCCTTGTGCACCTTACCCATTTTTAATCCATATGGCTGTAAATACACACTGTATTTCAGGTATTGTTTCCAATTATGCCCACACCAATTTTGTTTTGACAGTATTTTATTGCTAATCATTCATGAGACTTATAAACAGAATGCTACCTGCTATGTTCTGTGCAGTTGTGCATGTTAGTAGGCAATGCCAGTGAGAGATCATCATCACAGCCAGAAACTCAGGACCAGCTGTTATAACAGCTAGTAGCATGACTGATAATGCCATTTTGATTATCACAGCAATGACAGAAAACATTTAATTTCCTAGAATCAGATTTAGGTTTAAACTATTTAAAATTGTGTTTGTTTGTTGGTTTTTATCTGCTTAGATATTTATGTGACTTCTGGCACCATAGTATCTGAGCTAGTATGAAAGATTTAAAATAAAAAACCAAAAGCTTGAGCTGGTTGCAATTTTTTTGACATGTTCTTAATTCTGGATTGGGAGGAGGTGGTTGCTAGAGAATAGCAAATTCTTTAAATGAAGACTGTGGCTATTCTGATTTTTGTTGGAAAGGGAGTCTCAGATGTCAGATGAGATGTCTGGGTAATAACTACACAGGCAGATCTTCAACAGAAAAATACAGCCTGGAGATTAAGGTACTTAAGTGGTAGGTGGTAGATACAGGTTCAAGTGCAAGATCTGCCTGTTTTGATTCAAAGAGGCAGGCTTAATCTTCTAATCCTAGAGGAGTGCTCAGACAGCCAGGTTATCTTCTTTGTGGTGGGTCTTTCTCAACATTTATTATTAGTGGTCTCCTAATTATCTTAAATAATTATGGCAGTGTTAGAGTGATATTGTAGCTATGATGGTCCAGGAATTATGCAAGATGCTTTCTTAGGATTCCTTAGGATGATATCTTACTGGACCAACTGAATAGCTAGGATAGAGTTAGACAAGCTTTCAAAGGTCAGACATTCTTCATCAGGTCTATGCGGTACTCACTTTTACTGCTCAGACTTGGAAAAAATGGAAGGGATCCAATAAAAGATACCACTCTAAGAAATCTCTGCCTCTTGCATAAATAATTAAAAAATCATCAAAAGAGTTGGAGACAGATTGCAACTGTCTAGGGGACTCATCTGAGATGTGGAAGACACAGTTCCAGGTTCGTGCTCCAATACTTATTTAAACATTTTACAAAGTGTAAGAGTACCAGAGGGCAGGTTGGGAGACCCACGTCACAATAATCACTAACCTGCTGTTCTGTCTTAAGATGTGAGAGACTTTTCACGAGAGTCTCCCACGTGTCCAGCCAAGTAACTGGTGTAAAGTAACCCTGCAACAAAAAAGAAATGTTACCAACGCAGTTGTGAATGTGCTTGTAGGATGAAAAGAAGAAAAGCATTCTTCTTGTCCTCATGGACTTCTCTTTCAAGTTACAAAACCCTACGGTAGAAGACTTTTGGGAGCAAATCTCTATCCAAGGGCATTCCATTTGCTGCATCGTTAAAAATTACTCGCTTGCGTTCCAAGTCAGAAGGACCTTACTATGTATGATGGAAACTTGAAATGATAATTATTCTGGTTTGGAATTTTGTATATAATAATTAAGTAGCTGGGCACAAACAGATGTGTGTTATCCTGAGATAACACATGCCTTGGAAGTGTCATGAGGCATGAGGTGAAATTAGTGTCTCCAGTGACCTGGGAAATGTGTTATCTCAGTAGAGCACAAGCCTTTGGGTGTATTATTGCTGTATACAAAGTATTAGAGACACTATTTGTATTGTGATTGATTTCTGCAGTGTAAAACATGTTTAAAACATGTTCACTATTGTGCAGTGGTAATGACGTCTGGCTCCAGAGTATCAACACACCAGTTGTGAAATGATAGGTACATGAAGCACTGGTTCTTTACCAGGTTCTGCATGAGTGGCAGCAACCTGGAGAAGTCCTCCTCACTCTAATTAGTATTACAGCTGCCTAGCCATGGCAGGACCAACATCCATAATTCAGTAGAGGCAACATACATATGTAATGAAAACAAATAATACACCAGCCATGTTTGAGATAAAGTATTCTTCACATGGGATCTGTATTCTAATCTTTCCTTTCCATGTATACCATTACATTTTGTGTGTCCAGAGGTGAAAGACTACACTAATTTTCATAGGGGGCTTATTTTAACCTATGATTTAATTCATTTTCTCTCTCTCTCATTTTTCTTTTCTTTTTTCACAGCCCCATTCTGCCAGTTACTTCATTTTTCCTTCGATTGACAAGAAATAATTTCTAGTTCAGTCAACATCAAACAGCTTGGCACTTCATCCAGGAAGATGCTTCTTCGGTTAAAGAGGCTATATCAGACAAAGGCCTTTGTAAGGCTTGCTTCTTCTCACAGTTCTGCAGAAAGACAGAACATCAGAAGACCTATCTTTAATCTGAGCTACTCAAGAAAATCAAAGGGAGTGGATTAAAATAAGAGTGTTGTCTGGCTCCTATAGGAGATCACTTTTCTGTTCCATTTGCTATAATGAACAGAATAATCAAAGCAAGACAAGCACAGGTTAGTAACCTCCTGTACCTTTTCCCCTAAGGAATTTTTGAGATGTTACTTCACAAGGAATTATAATAATGCAGCAAACACATGATGACGATAAAAAACTTTCATACTTTGATTCCGTACCCTAGAAAAACTTCCATGCATTGCTTCTGTCAGGCTGATTATCTGAGGCTATGTAGTCGTCAGAGTTAGAGCCAAAGGGCACTTTTACAGTGCTCTGATACGTTTTGATTAGAACTCAATTCATCAGAATCTTTCAGCGTCTCATGTATGCAGCATCCTGCATCTTAAAATTGCAGTGGGGCCACTTTAACTATAGCCCATTGAACGAGCTTCAGTTAAAGCATCCCCACTGCCATTTTGAAATGCAGGATGCTGAATACACGTGACGCTGCAGGCTTTTAAAGTAGAGCGGCTCCTGAGAGTCACTCTAATTAAAACACTGCCCCCTCCCCCATGTATAGTCACCCAAATAGGATACAAAATATTACACTGACAAAATTCTTCTGTTGCTAAAACAAGTTGTACCATTTGTAGGCCTCCCATATCAAAAGGATTTTAGACAGCTTGTCCTCATTTAGGTTTAAAATGCTAAGTCTACTCCTTTCTCATTCTGAGCTAATTTGTGGCCCTTGAGAACCACGGGAACACAAGGTGAGGAAGGCGGTATATGAGTGCTCTGAGAGAAGGTACCATGCATGGCAAGGTTATTCGGTTGGGAGCTGAAGATCATGCACTGGGCCATGACACTATCATGCCTTAAAATAGTTGCACTGGCAGGCCTGCGTGGGTTTGCCAGCACAGATTGCTGCATTCAAATGCTGCCCACATTCATGATGTTATTGAAAGAAAGCTACTTTAGGAAGATAGCTTATCATTAGGTTTTCGTTAGTGCACAAAGTAAGAATAGAAGTCCTCAAATCTTGGCTCTCTGCACTGCCATAGGAAGGTCTGGCCACCCCAATGGAAAAAGTCATCCTCCAGTCCTTCCTTACCAATTTCTGGGCTACAGATGGCATAGAAGGAGGTGTGTGCTGTCCTTTCAGAAGGGAACTGCCTCTGAGTGCATTCAATCCAATGGAGTTTTGCCCAGGAGAGAGAACATCTCCGTCTGCTGGTACTAAGGCTGTTCCATGAACTCCCCTGCTATCCCACCCTCCATCATAGCTGAACCTTGTAAAATCACAACTGAGCTTTTAATGTCAATAGAAGCATTGTGTCCTTTACTGGCAATCCTTACCATATAAAATGAAATTTACAGCTCCAACTTACTTTATGCAAGTGTGAGAGGGTTTTTTTTTTCTGGCCCCCTCCCTTTTTTAAATCATAGGGTTAAGGTGTTCATGGTAGTGTCAAATCTTAACTAATTCTCTGCTGACATTCTTCACGCTTCAGTTGAATACACATGGGACAGGGATATTCAGCTCTGCATTACTGCTATTTCTCACTTTAATGACCCCAGTAAATCTTTAATGATTGCCATCACTGTCAGAAGGGCACAAAGGGCCCTCATCTGTCTTGATGCAACCTAACAAAATATGCTCACAGATGTCAATTAAAATAATGGCATTGGTGGTGGGTCATTTGTATTTTTATAGATGCTCTACCTCCTTTTGCAAAGAGCAGCATTAAAATTCCACTCCTAGTCATTATATTTGCTAGGAATAGCAAACGTACATAAAAGTCTTGTTTTAAGAGAATAGCATCCTTTATGCCAACTGGAATTGAAGTAGACATTTCACAAGATGGGTCTGATCATTGTTTATAAGTTAGAACACCTTAATCTTAAACTTATTTAAAATAAGATATGGAAGTCTGACTTTCCATCTTGCCCTAAGTTCCTCATTAAGCAGAAGCTCCTTTAACATTGAAAACAAGATATTTTTCCGTCACTTAAGCATTGTTTCACCATGAGCGATTTTCCCATTGCAATGTAGCCTTTAAGAAATAATTTCCCTAAATTATGGGGTATGTTAGCAGCCTGGTGAGCTGGGAATTGGATATACAACCTATGTCTCCTGTTTTCATTAATGGGAGTTGCATGCCTAACTCCCTGAGCAGCACAGAGAAAATGTGCCCTTGTGTGTCAGCATCAATGCATTTGCTGAGGTCTTCACCCTGTAAAAATGTCATTAGTGATTGTAATAGCTAATTGTGGGGTCTAGTATTTTTAAGGCCAGCAGCTAGCTTGGTCTCCAGGGTTTCAAATTTTGACACGCAAGGTTCTCTAGGCTCATTTGGGAAAGCTCCCTTAATTCACTTTCAAAGGGCCATGTGGGGCTTTTAAAACGACTGAAAGCTGCTGCAAAAAAAACTATCTGGAAATAAAAGCCTGGTTCCAACAACTGGAATTCCCTATGCTTTTAGGAAGCACCCTAGACATCCGCAGGTCAAACTAGAGATTCTGTCCCATCTCATCTATTTGCAAGATTGGGGATTCAAAATGTGCCTGAGAGTGAGACAAGTCACAGATAAAGGCAGATTTAAGTCTGTTGAGTCTAAAACAGTGTGATTAGGTGATTATTTTGTAGATAGGTAGCTGAATATGGGCTCATGCTGATGAATTTTGAGGTTAGAGAAGACATTGGTAGACAGGACTCAGGTATTTTATTATTCATTTCCAAAATGTAAGTGGGTCCTGTTTTTTTCAGCAGAGGTAGTAGTCTGCAGGCAACTTTCTCTACAGAAAATTCAAGTAAGGCTTTATGGCTCAGGTATCCACATGGCAAGGGGTTTGAGGGCTCTACATTCACCTGCCAATGTGTGTATGTTGTGGGGTTTTCTGGTTTTGGAGGATTTTTTAATTGTCACTTTTTACCCAGAAGCAATTATTTCTCCACATCCATTAATACTCAGCCTTTTTGGATAGATTACCAAGAGAAGCCTGAACCGTGGCCTTGTTCGGTTGTGGATTCGCCTGTGCTGCAGATTTTCCTACCCGAAATGTCATTTCACCCAGAGCTGCAGGTAGAAGTCTTTTTTAAGAAAATGCTTAAAAATACTACTCGGAGAAATGCTGTATTTAAAGTTATGTTCAGGAGCAGGTTAATCTTCTCACTGATGGCAATGGCAAAATTTTCACTGATTTCAATGATGCAGGTGCAGTAAGTCTCAGACCTGCCACTACTCTGTACGTGGAGGCTGGTATACATGACTCAAACATTGGAACTGTTAGACATTGAGACTTTCATAGATAGTCTAAAGTCAAAAGAGTACCTGAACCTCAAAATTTAGAACCGTGTAGCTCTACTTATGTACAGCCGTATACTTTGGTAAAAACCCCTTATTTCCTTTAAATAGCTGAGTATTTTTTTTTTTATAATAACACTATATAGTGTGAAGAACCTTAAAGTATCTGCAAGTACAATATTAAAGGAATGACACATTTAACAGATGGTTTCTCCCCTGGATTTTTTTTCCAAGTAAACTGTTTATCAAACCTTGCAGTTAGATCATGACTACATTTTTGCCAATATTGTGCGTGTTATTTATTTGTATTCTTAGATGTGTGGCCATATACTTAAAACTGCATGGAGATTTGCACTTAAACCACTTTGTGAATAATGTGTAGTGTTTTTTTCCCTATACTTATAGCACTTACTCTGATTGCAGAATTAATTTTCTGAGAATTTACAATATATACATTTGTTTGGGTTATACATTTTATTAGTTATAATTTTTCCAGCCATATAATTCTTGAAGTATGAGCGTCAAAAATTGATCCACTTGGAGATCATTCCAATATGGGGGAGACAGATTAGTTCATGTTTATTAACATGGATATTTTTTATTTATAGGCAGTGTTATTTAACACCATTTCCATTTATGCTGCAGTGTTTGCCACTAATATTTCTTTCTTTATATAGATCTAGATCTAAGTTTATGATTGATTATATGTCATTTCTTGTCACTGGATTATGGGTTATACAACTTAATCTTCCTGGATAATTCAGATGAAGGAAGCTGACAGGAAACATTCTTAGGGTAGAGGCCATTTCTGCAAGGCGCTAAATGCCACCCATAGTTTGCGTGTGCATTTATACTTGGCTTAACTTGAAAGGCAGAAGTAGTCTCCATTCATATAAGGTCCCTTCCACACATTATGCTTAAAATATGATTAACCAGTTAATCATGTTTCAGGTTATAATCCAGCCACACAATAAAGCAATTGGTGTCATCATCAAACAAGGAATAAGCCACAAAGTTATTCCACAGAAAATGTGTAATGACTTTGTGGCTGGTTTCTATTATGCCATTAATTGAACGTGTGGCCCGATGTGCCCTAGAGAGTAGGAGGCTAGATAATCTGAGGGGGCTCCCAGTTGTGGGAGTTTGCAACTTGCTGGTTCAGGGAGAGCCTGGGATTGTGATCCCCTCCACTGGCAATGAGGCGTGACAGGTTCCCACACTCAAGCCTTCTGCCATACAGTTGTGGCAGGGCTAGAAGTGCGATTGTGTTGATCACACAACAGATCCCATCACACCTTCATCTTCATGTCTGGCAGGGATCTTGCGTGTTAAAATTAAACACATTCTACAGTGCTCTGCCAAATCACGGCCCAATCGCTTGTGTTGTGAACCTTGTAGCAGAGGCATAAGTAGAGGGGTTGTACCTTGGGATAGTGGTGGCAGCCAGGGCTGAGCCAGCTGCAGCAATTAATGCGGTTGGGCCAGAAGTAGATGCAGCTGGGCCACCACTTTTCTAAGTGGGTGCCTGGGTTGATACCGTGGTAGCCTGCCCCTTGTTACCTTACTGCCTCATTGGAGCAAGACCCAAAAGAAAGGCCTTACTTTTAAGCTGGTGGATCTTGTTTAAGAGCTTCCCTGCCTTATCTGTAGGCACTGTAAGCCAGAGCACTGCCCTTCCTGCACTGTGGGATGAAAACTGCTGCAGAATTGAGTTCTTAAAAGCTAGTCCACATTAGAGCTGAAGCAAACCAGAATTTCCATCCTATGGAAGATTTCATGTTTCCCCAAATCATTCCCTCACAATTGGAATGAAAAGTTGAGCGATTAAATTTTAAGTGCTTTGGAAGAACCAAAAGTATTTATTTATTTATTTATTGCTGTGAGCTCTGGGCTGCTGGCTACCTAGCAACTCACCGGGCAAAACTTGCTCACAAGCTCCCATGGGGTGGATTGCCAAGAGTCAATGGTTTCTTGGATTTTTGGACACCAAGCTCCACGGCAGACAGCGACGTTCTAACTGAGTTATTTGTGCTGAGTTTTCAGCTTGTATGCTGCATTTACCCATGGACTGTAGATGTGTAATTAACTCATCTAACACACGTATACATGTGAAGGAACAGCATACCTTGCTTTAACCCCTTCCTTAGCACACTGGATCATGGCCCTTCTGTTTTGGCAGGGTTCCTTCTGATGAGGCATCATCTTAACTTGTTCCATCTCCGAGCTCAGTCGGTTAAAGGTAATTTGCAGGAGCTCTGCTTGTAAGTCATATTCAGTATAGCTCTCAGAAGTCATTTTGTCAGCAGTGTGGCCCTGCTTCTTGTATTAGGTATATAGGCACCCAATGCTTTCTGAGTTTATTCAGGCTTTTTTAAATCTAGATGGAAGGATTAATGAGTATCGATAAAGTGACTCCCAAACATCTTTTTTCATAGTTGAATATTGGCAGTTTCCACAGTCACTCTAGCATTAGCAACAGTAATCATCTCTCTTTAATGCCCATCCCTGTCTCAGTGTTGTGCTGAGTCTCACTCTTTGCTGTGAATTGAGCAGTCCCTCTCAAAATGTCATGGAATTGGGACCTGGAAAGCAGCCAATGGCAGAAACCATGCATTTGCTTGTGATCACTGGGAAAATCTCAGAGATTTATTTCAAATCTAGCAGTTGGTTTATATTTTCAAGGATATTTTTACAATGAGAAGAGCTAAACACATTTCTTAAACACCCAATCTTACATTGCCAAATCCTCTCTTTACTGCAACAATGTTTTATGAGTGCTTGTATTGAGTAGGACCGTACTTTCCATGTAGAAAGTGGTCCTATTTAAGTCAATGGTGAAATACTATTTGATGAAAAATAAGAATGGTAGAACTAGTCTCTGTGTTTGAAGAAATGTCAAATATTTAGGGTCATAAGAACCACAGAATTGAATCTGAGACGTTCTGTGGGAATATGTATTCAGCGATGGGTGGATTATGGAAGAGAAAGTAAAGTGTTCAACTGAATGATACACAATCCCAACAAGCAATTTGTATGTAAGAAGTGATCTGTCAGCTTGATCACTTTGGTAGTTGTCACTACCAAAGGGTAAGGGATAAGGGTAAGTCACGTCCCTTATCAAGAAAGTTATGCTGGTAAAACAGCTTCATTTGTATTGTAAACTCTTTAAGAAAGGACATGCCTGAAATCCTTCCTTCATCCTTTGTGTCTCAAGCTTTTTAGATTGAGTGATCCGCACAACTGCTTTTGTGATTTCCTCTGGATTTGAAAAGTAATAAACATATTTTGGGCAATACTACAGAATAAATAATATTCGTTTGTCAGAAAAGCACTGCCAACAAACAACGTGAAACAACCATGCTAGTAGTTTTAAAAGCAAGAATGCTTCAACTGAGCATGTTATGGCAATGTTTCTATTTCCTTCTATGTTAAAGGATGCCTTGGTGAAGGCTTTCTGAATTAAGGATTTAAGGATCCGAGGACAAGTTTATTAAGGTATATTCCCCTGAAGATGCATTTATGAAACAATCCTTCAGTTTCTGCCTGAAATCAAGAATTTTCATTCCATCTGTTACTTTGTTCCTTTTGATGACATTGATTTCTCCTATAATCTTTATAATTTCTTTCTACAAGGTTATCGTCTGATGTATATTTATGTAATTTTTCCAATTGGTTTTGTTGGATCTGGAGTTGGAGATTTGCTAATCGTTTCCTCCTTATGAATATGGAAAAAGCTTTTTTCCCTTATCACTCCCTTACCGGCATCCCATAACAAATGAGGGTAGACCTCAGGGGTGCAGTGGTACGTGAAAGTAATAGTCATTAATATCAATCAGGCCTTCCCGGACATTGGGACCTTTTCTTCACATAAGATTCTTCCATTTTTATTTATTGCTAAAAGGTTTCATATTTTTCTTATCCTCAGCATTAAGGGTTAAGAAAAAAAATGCACAAAAGGTGCCAGGAGTACAAGAGAGAGCACACTTAGTCAGACAAATGAACGTGAGGAGAAAAATGGCATTGTTGCTTTCCATGAGATCTGCTCCCTATGAGTATAAATAGTCATTTACTTCAGTCAAATGTCTTATGCACTCTGGAGTTACTGAATATGGGCTCAAGAGATTAAGTGGGATATACAGGAAGGCGTGTAATATTTCAGCACCCCTACACCCACCGTGTCTTATTTCTTATTCACACTTAGGAATTCTGCTGCTTTTAACTGTGCCATCATGAAGTGGCAACAACGCACTCTGCAATGTGGACATAGTTATACCAGTTTAAAAGTGCTTATGCCAACGTAGTTTATTTCACTTCCAGAATCAGGACATATTGATACAAAGCACCTGTAGGCCACTGTAAATATGTCTGTGCCTGGAGCCTTTCCTGACATGGGTATGGCTGCAAAAGTCACATCCCTTATCAAGAAAGTTATGCTGGTAAAACAGCTTCATTTGTATTGTAAACTCTTCAAGAAAGAACATGCCTGAAATCCTTAAACTCATTTTGAATTTGTAATCTAAATTAATTGGATTTGAAATAAAACCTAGAAAGAATCCAATGTGACTTTGATTGTTGAGTTTGTTTGCAGAGCTTGCTGCTGGGAGATATAAATATCTTTTAAAATGTCCTAATTTAAACGTGAAATTTTAGAGAGACTAAACATATTCCTGGCTACCAGGTTTCCTTTATAGTCACTTTTTAGAGCACACTAAACTGTAATGAAATGTTCGCTTTGGAATCAGTGGGCTGGATGGATGTAAAGGAGAACAAATTTGGTCCCAAAACATTTCCAACAAGTGATGGCTTTTTAACACAGTTCTATATACAATTAGTACCAAGTTCAGGACCATGTTCATGCCTGACATTGAGTATAATCTGGACTCATTACCATAGGAATTACACTCACTAATATCAGGTATATTTTTGGCCCGTAATCTTCAAGATTTTTGTCTGGACAAAGCTGAATGGAGGAAGTGAAATTATACTACTTGCTTTCTTTATTCTTTCATCCACTGCCTGCTAAATCAGGAACTGTACTAAGTGTTTCCCCCTTTTCTCCTTGACTTTCCTATTTAGCTGTTCTCATACTTTCAATAGTAGGGTTTTTTTATTATTAAAACAACAAGCACTTTCAATGTCTCACCTTTAAGACAGCTTGGGGAATTTTGCCTTTTTGATCTTCATTCCTTTCTTCTCTTATGTAAACTTGAGTTTACTTTCCCATCTGATATTGGCAATCTGCCATGTCCTTCTGTGTTCACATTTCCTTGTTTCTTTGTTTCCCTGTTACCTTCTGATGCCTTTTCCAGTAAAATTAACAAAGGTTCCTCCTCCTCATACTGAGGCTGACTTGAGTCCATTGATTTGTCCAAATTTGCCATTTTTGTCCTATGTATTCTCAGTGCAGAGTGTTTTTTAGCAGGTAAAGTAATTTATTTTGTTATCTCTTCTCACTAAGTATAGATGTATGATGGGGAGGGTCTTGTCATACTACTGATTTCCTCCTCCACAAAACCTCACAGTCATCTGTGGGGGAGAATGCTCCACCTTATTTACAGAGTTTTAATAAGCACATCTCCTCAGTTAAATGCTTAAAATGCTTTCTTTTGAAATATTTCTTTAAATCTTGCCTAGTGTGGGGTAAGCCAAAAGGGACACAGCTGGTGGTAGATTAAATTGTACAAAAACGGGAACGTTTGTATGTGGCACTCAAGACCTGATCTCTAAAATCATGTGGCTTACTTTAAGCAGTGTGATTGTAGATCAGTTGCTGAATGAACAGATGTTCAGTGGTGATGAGAGTCCAGTCTAAGTAAGTCAGGGTGTCGGGGAAGGCAGGCAGGAATGGGGTGGCTAGCAAGTTGGTGGAGACGGGGGTTGGTGGCATCTGGGGAGGGCGTTGGTGGGGTTGGAGAGAGGGTTGACAGGGGGTTGGCAGGATCGGCAGGGCTGGCTGGTTTGGGGAGGGTGCTGGTGGGTCCACAGGGGATGGAGGGTGGAGGAAGGGGGGGTTGGAGGGCTAAAGACCTGTCAGGGTGAGGAAGAGGGAAGGAAAAGCACAGTCTCAGGGTTGGGGCAAGCAGATGGGCTTTCCCAGTCCTGGGGCTACAATGCAAATGAGTACACGTATTCCCAGGACCAAATCTACAGACACGTATGTGATTGTAGATCAGGTCCTGCATGTACACGTTTACTGATGTCAGAAGTTGGGCTGGGAGCATGATCTAAGTAAGTCAAGATGAGTTGCAGGCATCTAGCAGGTCCGCAAAGGATTAGCAGGTCGGGGGAGGCGGGAGGGGGTTGGTGGGTCCATTGATTTGGTGGGGGTCCATCCAGTGTTGAGTCATACCCACGATCAGGTTAGACTGGGCACAGGTAAGCTCGATCTACGTAGTTCACTTCCTGGGTGAAGTAAGGTTCAATCAAGCTTAGCATTTTTTGCCTGGTCTAACCTTCCTGAAGGTCTGTATTGGTCAGCACTTAGATCAACCAAACCCGACTTAGGACAATCTAAGTGTAAGATCCACATGTGAAAAAACTAAGTTAAATTGGACAGCCGTTTTTCCCAATCTAACTTTTCAAACTTCTGTATACTTTGTTTGATCTAACTAGGGTTAGACTGACCTAAGTGCTGAAGTGTAAGATCTGTACTTACCTTAAGGCTTTATGTGTTAGGTTTCATTTCTGGAAAGCTAGGAACTTGGATGAAGGTTTTCAAAAACAAGTAAGGATGTGGGATCTCCGGTTTGACATGCAAAATAGTTTTGATGCTCACTGTTAAAAAGCCAAGTGCTAATAATCCACTCTGTTAATCAGTCCCCATCAGTGGGTCACAAGCTCATGTACCCAAAATCATTAGTAATGCCTAAAAAAAAATGTTTGCTAAATTCCAGCAACCATAGCATTCTCCCATTTACATTGTCTCTCCCAACAGAAGGTAGGTCAGAGTGGTATCTTAGGGCATCTTTACGTGTGCTCTGAACTGAATGGTGGGGGAAGCATTTTAATTAGTGTGGCTCCAAGAGCCACTCTCATTAAAGTGCCTGCAGCATCATGTGTACTCAGTATCCTGTGCTTGAAAATGGGAGTGGGGGCACTTCAACTAAAGCTTGTTTGACAGACAAGCTTTAGTTAAAGCGCCCCCATGACCATTTTGAAGTATGGGGATGCTGAATATGTGAGATGCAAAGGCTGCTAGAATGTGCCAATTAGCATGATTCAGTAGACTTGATTAATTAGCACATGTCAGAGCAGACATCCAGTCTGTGTATAGGTGTCCTTAGAGACTAACTGGTTCAAAGAGGAACAGGCTTTCACAGGCAACAGCCTACTTATGGGCACATTATGAGAAAAAGCTCATTTTTATAATGTCTGCTAATATGCATAGAATATAAGAGCAATTACAATTGGGCTAATAATACACACTTATTGTGGCTTTATGCAGGTCTAGTATCTGTAAATCAGGTGCTGTGTTTATTTTTCACCAGGCTTTTCTTAATGCCTCAGGGACCATAACAACAAGCTCTGGTCTTGTCATGGTATTTCAGTCCTGGGATAATACCTAGTACTTTTGTAGCACTTTGTACATTCAAAAGCTATATAAACATTAACTAATCCTCACAACATCACAGTGAGAAAGGATAAATAGGGACTTTTTTCTTAAACCTTTTTATTCAGTCAGCTAGAAAAAGAAAACTCCAGTGCAGGAGGTAAACACAGGAATTGCATGAGGTTGCAGTTATTCATCTTTGCAGAGGAAATAATACACAACACTTTTTTTTTTTTTTTTATAAATTAGCACATCTACTATCATAATATTTGCATATGAATATATGGCATTCAGTAATATTTATTAATATTCAAGGAACCTAGCTAGAGATTTCTGGCTTACTGACCAGAGCATGGAGACGTAATAGAATCTGTATTTATAAATAGGTGTCTTTTTTGTCTCTCTTCTGATCATTTCATCCTGATGGGACAGTTGTACCATCACCAGCTTGCCCCATATTTAAGTGTATCACATTTTCAGTGGTGGGGGTTTGCTTCTTTCTACAAATGAGCACTACATCAACTGGCAGCTACATGGGTGGCTCTAGAAATGTAAAATCCTGTGCCCTGGTGGCACAGGACTGCTTGCAGCCCTTCCCCACCCAGTGCCAGGAGGGTCTCCCCTTCCAAGCACAGCTCGGAGCAGACAAGGGACCCTTGGGACTGGGTATAAAATGTATTCCTGTATTCAAGTAGTGTTGCCAATCCAAGATTATTTTTTCTTTTACTGATAATCTGCCAACTTTTTATTGACAAAAAAAAAATGTTTTTACTTGCCTGGGGTCTGGAAGAAATGTTTTACGTCATGCAAATATAACCTATGTCAGAAAAATATACACCATTAAAAATAGGTTGTCAGTAAAAAACTTACAGACTGTCAATTAAAAAAAGAATTGGGGTAGGCAAACGTGTTCCTATCCTTGTCTCAGACTTTGTGTGTGACTTTGGGCACAGTGTTTAGTGTCAGAATTCTCCATTTGCAAGTAAAAGCTGCTCCTTTCCTCTGCAAGGTGATCGTATCCTGAAATCAAGTGCGCTACAACTAGATACGTCCTAACATTTAGAACACCTCAAGGAAAACAATTCCAAAAATTTATAGATGAGTCCGTTTCTGAATCTGTCATTCTTTCTCACTTTTATTTCTCTCCCTTTAAGAAGCTCATTGATTTCTGCATACCTATTCCAAATCTTATAGGAAAGTGTTTCTTGTTCAGCGCTGTGTATTTCTTATTTTAAAGTCAATAGTAACGTTTTCAGTGCAATTGAGATCAATGAAATCTGCTTTCATAATTCACCAACAGAGACCACGTGTTATGCCAAATTATTCAGAAATAATTAGAACAGATGGCAAAATGTAGCACTTCAAACCTTTCAGAGAGAAATGTTAATACCCTAAAATAACTTTGTTTCTACAGATTAAGCACTGATTCAACCAGGTTACATAACATGTATATTAATGAAAAAAACCCTTGTGCCATACAAGCAGAGTTGTGGTTCAGTGCGATTAATAGAAACTCCCTGACCCAGCTTCAGGACAAATGGCACAAACCAAATAAAATAAAAGAACCAGTGAATTCTGAATTTGCTTTATTTATTTATTGGTAAAGGAGATGAAAATAATTTTTCACTGCTTTAGATATGCTTGTTTTTCCCTCTTAGTAAACAAAAGAAAAACGGGCAGGCTTTGTTATAGAAATCAATTTTCACTTTCACTGAGGGCTGCCGACATCTTTAATCTTGGCACAGAGCAGTTGTGCAAGGGAGAGGGAGATGAATCGTACCTTAGAGACAGAGACAGTGCAGTGACCACTGTTGTGGTCACTTCCCCTTATTTGTTGGACCTAGCTCTTTATTCCCTTTGTGGACTGGAGAATTTGTCCTCCTCTCATTGTTAAGAAGCACTAAATACCCCATTGTCAAGGGACTCTCCTTGGCTGCAAGGGGAAAATATTTCTTTTACATCATGATCAAGAGTTTATTCACTCTATTGCAAACCATAGGTGCTTGAGGCATGTGTTCACAGTAAACTTACCATGCTGCAGAGTGACATCCTCAGTCACACTGCTGCTCCAGGCAGGCTGCTTCCTAAACTAGAAGTAGTTTAGCCCTATCTACTCAGTGCCATGGGCATGCTAATTAGCAGTGCTAAACAGCCTGCCCAATGCATTCGCTCAGACTAGGAGACGTAGTTTGAGGACCCTCTTCTGAAGCACAGTTTAATTTATTGTGCAGACATGGTCAAAGATTTGCTTAAGTCATTTTTCAGTCTGCTTTCCGATCAAAATTTCCTTTTACTCAAAAGCTGAAGTTTTGCAATCATCACTTGCCTCCAAAAATGGGGTCTTTAAAAAGAGTAGTGAGAATAGTGAAATTCCCAGTAATAAAATGCTGCAGTCATTAACACTACATAGAAAGATTCCTTTTGGTTTCAATGTGTTTTCAATCAGACTATAGTGAAGAAGAATACCTGTCATATCACAGGGGAAATGGAGGTCAAAGGATAAATTCTGCTTGGTGGTGATGTCTGCTTGAAGGACTGAATGTATAAACCGTGTCATCAGCAGGCTGTAGACTTTACCTTAGAGGGAATTTGTAGAGAGCTTGTGCATCTTTCTCTCAAGCAAAACCAGGGTAAAGCATTCAAAAACTGGCAGTTCAAAATTCAGAGAGGTAAAAGCCACTTGGCTTTTGGTTTACCGTTGTGTAGAAAATACTCATTTTTAAAGTACTGTTTTGTTGGTAACAGTGATATAAAAGGAGATCATTTCTGCTTTTCAAGGTGTTTCTTCTTGGTGAGGCATACTTTAAAAAGAAGATTGGTAAGGGATCTGGGAGCGCAAAGGAAGGGGCTTCTGCAGCAGTAGTCCTTGCTGTCAAACTCTTCATTTTGAGTAATTCTAGGCATGAATTGAATTTCTTTTATAGCTAGTGAGAACTATCTTGATAATCTTTCGGAGTATTTATTATGGGCAAGTATTCATCTAATGGTGAATGATTGGATGAATATTTTCAATCCATGGGCCAGTTCCTGACACTAGAGCTGCAACAGGAAGACAGAACAGGTAGCTTTCATGCATCTCCTGTATTCTTCTCAACCTGTAGCTGCTTTGTGCTGGATTGATTCGGTGGTGAGTTAAAGCATCACTAAATTGTTTTGTTCAAGAATAGAGGACTGGAAGGGGCCTTTGGGCCCATCAAGTTCAGTCTCCTGCATTAGCAAGCAGCCTTTTTCCAAAGAATCCCCCAAATCACTACGTCACATCCTTAACTTCAAGGCACAATTCTCCAAACACTGGGAATACCGAACAACATTCCTTTGGTAAATGCAAGGAAGATGAGGGAATGGCCAAAGCCCTGCCATTGTAACTATGGGCAAGTAGTTGATTAATGTATGGTTGGAAGATCCTAGGGAAAGGACCACCCCTCAATCTACAGAGAAAGGTATCCCTTTCCCATACCATGACAATTTGACTTAAGGGGATTTTTTTTCTGAGTCTGAATCTAGCAAGCAGTGGGTGAGCACCTGTTGTCTTGACCATGCTCAGCCTCAGAGATGGATGTGTAAAAGTTAAGTCAGCTCTGTTTTGCTGGAGGATGTCTTCAACTATGGGGATATAAAGTATAATTTTCCTTTCTTTGTTAAATTATTAAATGTGTATGCTGTGTACAGTATGGTACTGTTCTACCACATTACGCTTTTAGTGAAGCCTTGACTTTCATATCTCCCAACCTTTTGAGCTTTAGTCCAAACTGTACATTTCAAGCTCTGAAGTTTTCATATTAAACAGCATTCAGCATATCCAAAGCTGGCTGCCTGGTTTTTTGATGGTCTTAATTTGTCTGTTATATACTGTAATTAAAAGCTGCTTGCATTGCATCCCGGAACTTAGAATGAGGCCAGACACTTGCCAAAGTCATGTGTTCTACATATTTAACTAAGTAAAAAATACTGAAACTACCTTATCCTTACATCTTAAAATAATATTGACGTGGGATTTTACTATATAGACAGCTGAAGATAAGATTATTAATAAAACAGAATTTTGTGACGTTAGACCGGATTATATCATTGCTGGAGCTGTGCAGATTTTACAGACACAAATCTGACTTTAACATATGGTCCTAGCCATAGGCTAGGGTGTGCCATTTGAATTATTCCTGACTTAGAATACTGTACTTCGAACATGAATCCAATTACCAACTGCAGCCAGACAATTGAATGGCTATAGGAGAAATACTCTAATAGATGAGGAGGGGGGAAAGGGCTATGATTTGTGTGGTAATCATGTAGAGAAGGTCAATTGTAATAGAACAGGCTGATTCTGATGACAAAGCTAATGTAGGATGCCTTCCATTCTGCTGAGGGACGCTATCAATAGATTTGCTGCTTTCATTACAAAAAATGTCACTTACTGACAAGATGAGTATAGGCAGAGAGAGACAGTTCTTTGATGGATCAGGTGATTAAAATCTACACGGCAGACTAGCAATTAACAAACACCAAACTGATAACCAGTGTGAGAACTTAAGTATGTAACTCGAGGAACAGGAAAGGTGTGACACTGAGCACACACACGGACAGCTGATTTTGATTGATGGCATTGAATAGGCTTTTAAATTTGTTTTAACTACCATTGAATGCTGAAGGGAAACAATGAAAATATGTATTGTCCTTACAAACAGTGTATTTCTGTTAACCATTTTATCACAATTTAAGCTGACAGCATTCTGTTACTCTGCAGGCAATAGAAATAGAAATGAATGCTCACTGGTCATCATGTCTATGATTGTGTGCAATAGGTGTACAAAACCTACTTCTGGATGTATGCTATGCCAAGACTAGAATACATGGATTTTAAAGTTCAGTCGCTTATTTGCAGATGGTATGACAGTAGACATCCAAGGGACTTACAAACTCAGAATGCGGTTTACTCTTTTTTTTTTCTTTCCATAAGATTTAGATTTAGATTTTGGAAAATCTCAGGGTACACTTGCCACTGGGTCTGCACATTGCCACTTTAATGTTCTGTTCATCCCTCCACCCAATAGATCAGCTTATAAATCTAAGTGATAAAGATAATGCTCATTGGTTACCCTTGCTTAGTCACTGTCATTTATAAAATGTTCTGGATGAGTCTTCAGGCATCAGAAATGAACAAAAACATTTATCAGCTTCAAAACGCTGTCATTTGTGCATGAGAATTGATTGGCATAAAGCTTTCTGAATATTCGGTTTACAATGTGAAGACACGGCGTGGCATTTTTGCAATATTCCTTGGATTCTAAAGTTTGTTTTTTTAATACTGTTATATATAACAATATATACATGTGTGTGTAATGTAATATATTGCTGATGTGCAAAATGGAAGTTACATTGGAAACATCTAGAGTTTCTTTTTTAAATAATCATTTTTTAAAAATGGATAGATCAAAAGTTATAATAAACTGTCAGAAGATTTTTATTCCATAAAAGCATATGGTGTCAATGCATCCATCAGTGTGGATAAATCCATCACTTCTTAACACGTTGTGCACAGTGTGGAAACGCAGGACAAGAAACAGCCATCTGCTTACCATATTTGATTGCTGTACTTTGCACAAATGCAGTCCTGCTTCCAGCACTTAAGAATGATTAGCTGTAACTTATGGAGCTCGCTGCAGCATACCCACTAAGTAATTACCGGAGAAAGCAATCGCGGGAGCATCTGAACATGGGGATGAATTGTTAGCAGCTACATTTGTGACAAGTCTTGAAGTCTAACAAACTTCTTCACATATGTGCTATTGGATGGGGGAGGGGTGGAGTTCACAACTCCAGCTCTTTAAAGGATGTGAATCTCTCGAGTCTTGCTTTTCCCAAGGTCTGCTCTGGGAGAGCTGCAAGAACGAGTTTCCTATTTTTTTTCCCAAGAGAAAACATTCCTTGATATATACATATATATAAGGTTTTAATTGCTCTTTCTTGTCACATGCCCAGCTGAGCAATTTATTTTTCCAGTAGTCGCATCTGTCTTTTATTGGCTCCTTGGCGGGCACCTCTGCTGGCTCCACAGTGGAATTTTCTGTTACGCGTCTCCTAGTCGGTCTGCTCTGGGGTTGGGTGGTGGCTAGGTCTGGAATGCATTGCTGCCTTTCAGCAGTTTTATGTTCTGTTATAGATTTAACGATAAACTTTTCTTCAACTATTTTAATCAAATATTATTCAATACATTTAAGAAGGCCAGCTTTCAATTGCCAGATAAAGCAACTCATTGAGAGAATCCTCTTGCAGAAATGGAACTGAATCCCTGCCACTGGGTGTTCTGTTCAGATGAATGCGTGTTTACATTGAAGAGGATTAAACACAAGATGAGAGGGTATGTACTCAGAGCAAAAGCCACCCATATGCACAGAACCAGCCCGAGTGGTATGTGTTTCTTTAAGTACTAATTAAGCCCTATTTCAGTTCTTAAGCATTTCTCAGAATTTCTGGTGGCTTTGTGCACAGTTTAAGTCTTAATACATATCTTCAGTTTCACTTCTGCTTCCTGATGACCAAAAATCACCCTTTGGTGCGATACAGCCACCATTCCCCAAAGCCTCTCCAGTTCTTTGGCCTCATTGTTTCTCACATAGAAACCAAACAGGTTTTCCTTCTCTTCACTCTCCATTTTTGTGTCTCCTTCTCCAGGAGAGTAATCTGTTGTGGAAGGATATATGCATTGCTTCAGTTCCCCTTGAAATAAGGTTTAATTAGGATCAGAGTTGGGGAAAAAGCCTTATCACCCTTTGTATGAGCATGTATTTAATCTTAAATGTGTCATTTAATTTTGTGAAGTGTTTTAGGATCCGTCTGTATGAATTCGTATCCTAGATTTCACATAAAATCAACATATGTTGTATGTTTATATGATCTGAAAAGGATCAGTTGCATCCTGCTGTCTTTTTTTTTTTTAATGATGGCACATGAACAGCAAAATGAGCCTTTCAGGCTATCCAAATTGCACACTGGTTGCAGCCACTTAATGTTTAAGGCAGCTCTAGAAGCTGATAAAATGCTTTTTAAAGAAATAAGCCAATTTGTCTCAAGTTATAGGCAAGACTCAGATCCTGCTACTGACGCTATCTTGCCAGAACAAAACAACACTAAGATGACTAAGATGATTTGGACTGCTGGACAATTCCCCATCTTTCAATAGGGTAGCATTACCGTAGCCCACCTTGTGATTATTTTACAGTGTGATCGGAAGAACAAAGACATTGTCAAAGTGCACACAGATGTTGGAACAACCTGTTATTTGTTAAATTGCTCTGACTGCCCTTAAGTAAATCTCTGTTCAAAGATGATCAAAGACTTGGTTAAAGACCTTGTATAAGGATTCTACCATAAGAATAAAAGGAAGGAGCAGCTCTATTTTGTGTACTGAGATAACTAGAAAGAGAAATTCCTGCCCCAGTCCATCAACACTGACAGATGTGCAGCTTTCTGCTGCAACTCATGCTGCCTTTTCAGGAAGGGCCATGAGTTACAGCTATTCCTGGGGCCCAACAGACATTCACTGTTGAGTCCCAGGGACTAGGAGATGAGCTGCAGGTTAGAGCAGCTGCTTCTTTGCAAGCACTCTCCCCCTAGCCCTGCCTCTCCCCACTCCAGGCCCCAGCACTGTCTTTGGAATGAGAGGAGGGGAAGGGAGCAGAGGGAGCTTGTTCTGGGGGTTGCCCAGCTGACACTGGAGGGTGGGCTGGGTGGTGGGGTGCCAACGGGCAAAACCAGCTCTCTCTGCTCCCTTCCTCCCCACCTATTCTGAAGACAACATAGAGTGCAGAGGTAGGCTGCATTAGCTGAGCCCTGCTCCTGGCTGTGCTGACAGATGTTAATGAAAGTCCTCTGCTTTGGAGTGCCTTCATCAGAACCCTCATATACTATAGCCCTCATGTAATGTAATGTAATGTAATGTAATGTAATATATGGGTTCAGATTGTCACATGATAAGGCATTTTTAAAGCAGTCTGCAGCAGTGCACTTTGAGCAGCTAATCGTGCAACAAACTGTCAGCACCCAATGGATCCGACAGCGAGGCCTGAGCCATGCTTAACCCAGAAGTGCAGACACAGCTGTGTTCCCAGGGCACAAGGGCAGTGGCTCCTGTCAGTAGCTATGGTGATTATAATTGCAGCCATTTTTATTCACCTCCCTCCCCTTGTTTTCACAGTGGTAGTACCTGGGGCTACTGCCCCATTCACTCCGCTTTAGTTACCCCACTAACTTGTAGATTAACAGGTGTTTCTGATTGCAGAGGCAGGGTTAGGAGTCTGGATTCTTGGCTGTGGGGTTGAGCACCAAATTAATGAGAGAGCCATCAAAAAGTGAGAGAAGCAATAGTGAATCTGACTGTACGTGAAAGCTGAGAGACGGAGCTTCCTGTGCATAGAACCCACTGGAGAGGAAGCCTGGGGATTTCTAATCAAGGAAGTTTCCTGATGCTGCCTGTTTCTGCAATGTGCAGGAAAACAGGACTTTGCAGTCTTCGTAAATGTATGCTATTGCATCAAAATATATATTTAATTTTATTGTCACTATATGTTCCCAATAGAAACAACCTGACAAGGTATAAATGCTTCCTAATCACTGTACCAAGGAGGCAGCAAGCTTTTTAGGATCAATTGAAGCCTGCACATATTCAAATAGCCTTGCAAGATTGGAACCACTTCAGAAATTCAGAAGTTCATCCCTCCCCCAAGATGCATGGGTAGAGTTAAAGAGAGAGTGAAAGTTTTTGGAGACCAAGTGATTTATGTTTAGTGATATTTGATTCATATGTTACTGCATAGGAGCTGACCTCATATAAGAAGTGCAGCACTGTAGTATATATAAACTGTGTACAAACTGTGTGTTTTCCTTGATTATTTTGAATAAAGAATCCACGCTCATTACATACCTGTGATAGGATGCATTGTGGGGACTGAAAAACATGGGTCTCGCTCCTCCTCCTACGTTCTGATATTTTTCTTTAGCAATAAATGTCCTTCCCACCCTTTATATCCTTCCTTCTTGATCTTGCTGTTTATACCGCCATATTGCTAATTGTGATTATGGATTTTGTGCTACTTGTCTGCTAGGAGATGGACTGACATAACGAGAATTGTTCCATGTAGACCATCATGCGCCTATTAGGTAGTCTTGGATGATGGAAACTAAAGACAGAAAGGTCATGTTGTAGCATGTTCACATGGGTGGGAGTCTCAAGTGGAGGGTATTTAAGATATCACTCTTTATATTGACTAAAAAGCAATGACTTTTTTTATTCATTGCCTGTGACATGGGGGTAAATAATAAAGCATATTATAGATATTAATTTACAACCCCCGAATAACTTAGTTCCAAAGTAACTGCTTTTAAAGTAATTGGTTTATACCTGTGGCCAATGTTTTTGTACACCTCTGTTGTTTTAATTATCTAATGATATCATTATGCCAGGAACACAAGCTTAAGACCTCACATTCTTTTGCAGCTTCAGATCCAAGAAGCACTCATTTGAAAGCTCAGTTCATTGAGCCACATTTCAAAAGAGACTTAACTTGGCTACTTAGTTCTACCTGTACCCCACTGGAACTGCATCCATTTTAATGAGCACATATGCAGGCCTCAATGTGCACATTTCCTTTTCCATTTTCATGTGCAATCATACTAGTACCATACATGAGTAAGTGTGTGCATTGTTTTACATAGACAAAACTGAAGCCATTTAAATAAATATTTCTCAGTCCTGGTCAGTAGTAGGTCCAGCAATGTGGCAAAGGAGTTGCTCCCTCCTCCCACCCACCCTGAAGCTCTGGCTGTGTTCCACATGCACAGTGGGCACATCTACGGGCGGTGCTTTACTACATAGTTGACAAATTGACTGCATGGCAAAGTGTCACCATCTACATGTGCAGATGCTTACTACACAGTCAATTAGTCAACTGTGTGGTTATTTGCTACCTTCAAATGCAGGTAGCAAATTAACCACACCATAGTTACTTGCACAGTAATGCATGTGTAGACTCCAACAAGGAGCAAATTTGCTCCTGCTCAGCTCCACCACTAGGGGGCCACCCTAGGACTAGCCCCAGAGCCATGGGTCTTAGAGCTTCTCTAGCCCTGAGGCTGGGGCAGCTCTTTGTCTGGCCTTTAAAATGCTGCGGTGACTCTGGGGGCCTGTGCCACATGCTACCAGCCTCTGGACACTGGGTCTCACAGCAGAGACCCTGGGCCAGTGGCAGCAGCCTGCTGGACCCTGGCACTGGTTCCCAGCCCAGCCTCCTCGTTCCATGCCATGGCAGCAGCACAGTGGCAGAAGGCCTCAGATGCTGTGGTGATCCTGGCTGTACAGTGCAGGGGGGCAGCCAGAGCCAAGACTGCCATGGTCTAGATGGTGGTTCCTGTGGTAACGAAGCATGGCATGCAGGAGCCCAGGGCATGGATCATCACTCTCAGGGGAAGAAGCAGCCATCACGTGGTGGGCATAGGCTCTGATGACAGTCAAAGATGGCTGTGTCAGCACACTGCAGCCTGCTCCAGGCCGAAAAGGCAGGTGGCTATGCTGCAGTGCACAGGATTGTCTTTTAAAGAGGGCCCCTGGCTGCAGACAGATGTGGCTGGAGCCTCCAGTTCCCCCAGCTGCTCCAGCGGGGTGGCGCAGGGCCAGAGGAGCAGGCTACTACTATGAGGAGCAAATCTGCTCCCAAATGGCTGCATGTGTATATGCCTGCCCAAGGTGGGTTTGCTCCACAGTAAATTACGGTGTACCAAACCCACGTAACACTAATTGCACATGTAACTGTGCCCAGTGAGCTGTGCACTTGCTGCCAGTGGGAAAGCATGGGTTCTGCCAGAGTTGTACCTGAGCACTGAGTTTGAAGCTCACCAGCTGATCAGGGCAGGGTCTGGCTGGAGTCCCTAGTCTCAGATGGCTTTGGAGCCCAGGGGGTTGTGAATGCTGCTGCTCTTTACCCTCCTCCTCCAAATTCAGCAGCAGGAGAAAGGAGAGGGGAAGAGTCGTCATCCTCGGGCTCTGGAGCTACATGAAAGCAGGGGCTCCAGCCAGACCCCTTTCTGAGAGTTCAAACTTGACACAGCCAAAATTGGGGTGTACTCACACTGTTGTTCCCACTCTGTGTCCACCTTAGTATTAGTAGGATTTATATTGTGTGACCTCAGATTGTTAGCAGTCTGTCATGACATTCCCAAGGCACAGAAAGACTAAGACAGCATTAATTTACCTCAAGTAATTCAGTTAATTCTCTGTGGTTAAATTACTGTAGTGGAAAAAAATGGCAAGCCTGTTTGGTGTGTTAGTCACTGTAAAATGTCAGGAATGGGAAAACACGAAGCAAGGGGAAGTTGGGACTGTGTAAAAGTGAGGTGGGATGTTATGATTTGATTCAGACATTGCTGACTGCCACATCAGTCTGTGACGACAAGCAGAATACTTGTCATCTACAGGGAGATTCCAGCTGCCAGTGTGCTAAGTCATTTATCAATAATGAGGTCAGTCTGAGGACGAGGAAAAAATTGATGGTGATTCTATTTTTCTAGAATTCCTTTGTGGAGGATTAAGTGAGACAGAAAAACAATGATATTAGCAAATGGAATTGAGGATCTGAAGGACAGGTAGAAAAAGTGAGAGAAGGACAGGAGTTAACACCTCAAGCCTACATGAAATCTGTGAGGCATACAGAAAGCAAATGTGTGTGACAGTCTGGGCTCTGTAAGGAATTAGGGAAGATGCAATCTCTCAAACAACTAGTCAATAATTTCAATTGAATTAATCTAAATGCTAATCTTATTGGAGTGACTATTTAAAAAAAAAAAAGAAAAGAAAAACATCTCCACAGGGGCTTGTTATGGTCTCTGAACAAAGCCCTGAAGAATTCTGTCTGTGCTGGAAGGTGAGAAAAGAAAGTCACATTGCGGGTACAACATGATATTATAGGATTTGTACATGTAGACTTGGGCCTGTGAATGCCAGGGCCAGGGATCTTGATCAAATGCCTACAGATGGTGTTATTGTTAAATAGCATGTTATACAACATTGCCCCCTTGCTCCCTGACTGCTCATTCACTGTGATGTGCTGCTTCCTTCTGGACTATTTACTCAAGAAGCGTTGCATTTTGTTGACTCCAGAATTTCATCTGTCACACTGATCCAATACAAGATGGCCTCTTCCCCAGTACCTGCTAAAGTACACATTATTGTTTGCTCTTTGCCAATCCCTGCAAACTGAATGAATGTGATTCATTAAATACATAAATCAAAATACACTGCTATTGTTCACTGAACAATGTATTTTATAGGTAACTGCATATAGTATTTGCCCATCTCAGTAGCTGGTTCAATATCCTGGTGCGTGCGAGAGAGAGACATGGGCTAGGAACAGATATTACACATAAACCGATTTAAGTGGTCAGAAACTGCTTTAAACCTGTAACAGAACCAACAGTCAGTACACATAAACCAGTTTGAAAATGGCTGAAACTGGTTTAAAATAAATCTGATTGAATATAGTATCAGACTTAACTGATTTGGCTCAAACTGGTTTATGCAATGTCTGTCCCAGACCCCTTGCTGGTTTAAGTTAAATCAGAGTCCCCCAGTTTCCCAGCATGTTCTCTGGGCTGGGCTGGGCTCCACAGCAGGGCTGGTCCCTCCCCTGTGCTCCTTGGCTGCAGCTCGGCACAGACTTGGAGGCAAAGCAGGGTTTGCTGGCTTCCCCATGCCCCCCATTCTCCACCTCTCAACACTTGCTTCTTAAGCAAAGTTCCCTCCTTCCTCTCTGCTACAGCAGGGACTGTAGCCAGCATATTTGCAGTTTGCTGCAGACAGTATGATGAAGCAGGGTAGATCCAAAAGCTCTGTATCATCGACAGATGTATGCACTGCCCCCCGCCCCAAAGTGCTAGCCCAGGGCTGGGGGCTGGCAACACTTTCAACCCTTGACCAGACATCAGGGAAATGCCTGGGACTATGCAGGCAGACCTCCCTAATGAGAGAATCCATGCCCCACTCAGCTCAGCTCCCTGCAGAAGGGAAGGGAGGGCTGCTCTAGCACCCCCTGGCTTCTAACGTGAGCCACTGCAGGCACATGCCTGAATTTCCTCAGTCCAGAGAGAATGTCAGTCTAGTTTCAAATCAGTTCAGCCTACTCGGGTTAGACTAACCTGCAAAGATTGAATCAATTCAGGCTCAGGCTTTCTCAATGTCTGTCCCTAGCCATGCATCCACCTTGTATTGGTTGTTGTCTCCCCCACTCTCAGGTGATCTGCTCTTTATTACCATCTGCCTAATGCACCCTTCTGGTTGTCTCTAGTAGGTCTCACTCTACATATTCTTCACCCAATAATTACAATTTTTCTACATATTTATTAGCTTATTCTGGTTTTATTTATGCTTCTAAGTGACCCTTTTTCTTATTCATTGTTTTAGTTGCATAGCTGAAGGCATGGTAGTAATAAAACTAACCACAGTATTGTATTTACCTTGTTTGACATATTCATTGAATATCACCTGTTAGCTGTGTGCAGTGTAAAATACCATAGTCCAAAATTGTACAGCCCTCCATTCCTTTTTTACTTTTTGGGAAGGGCATATGAATAGCAAAAGTAACCAGTACAAGCAGTAATAACAACACTAAGGTTGATACCTAAGTTCAGGGAGAAAGTGCTGAAATGTAGGGTCCTGAGTGTGCTTGAAGTAGCACTGCTATTTCCTCTCTGTATGGAATCTGTTGCTATGAGACTTCAGACAGCCCAAAATACATTATATTTGAGAGGCAAGAATTGCTCTATTAAGTTGTTGATTCTGAACCTACTGATAACAGCTTGAATGTCACCCATCCAATTCACTCCACTTCTCACACTGTCATACATTTAAGCCAGAAGTCGTTCATATCCAGCCAATCCTCTCTTTTTTTAAAAAAATAAATAAATAAAAAATGTTTTGATCCGTGAAGTTTCCACTTCAGTCCTTATTGTGCTGTGAAGGTCCTCTCTAGGTTGACTTCCCTTCCGTTTTGCTTTGGGCAAAGACATGGCTTGTGTATAGAATCTGTTGTCTAGCTTGTTGTAGGGCCACGGTGAGTCCATTCTCTGAGCTGTACTGTTTCTTCAGCCGTGGGTAGTTCTTGCTTCAGAATTTTAACATTCTTTATTCTTTGGTCATTTTACTCTGAATATCTAGTGCATTCAAACTGAAACCCATTAAACTTCTTCATTAACTACGAACATCTAGCTACTGTTCTTTTGAGCTGAAATTGGCAGCTAATGCAGTTTTCCCGCAACCCACTAACCCACATCCTGGGGGTCAATGGTGCCTACAGTCTCAAGTCAAGCTGCCAGAACTCCAAACATTCTTCTAGCAACTTCTACCCTGCAGTTATGAGTTCTCAGTATGAATTTTTGTGGCACACTGAGAAGTCAACAGATGTACAGACAGCATTTTAAAACCTGGATGCCTAACACTAGCTTTTTAAGTCCATCTTTCAACTGCCACATACTTGTGGGCCGTTTTCAGAGATGCTGAATAGCTCCTGCCACCCCTGAATTTCTTGCTCCACTTAGAAATAGCCTGAGAGAACCAACATGGATTTTCCCCTGTTAACACCAGGATTCTCTTTTGACATCTTTTAATGTCTGTTTGGATCTAAAAGTTACCTACATGCTGCCTGGTTCACTGGTTTTAGATTAATTATGTAGTTTAGTTATATACTAACTGCAAATGTGATATCTTTTGTGCTGTCATCCATTGTTGTATATCATTTCTCTGTGTTCATGAATTGCTTTCCTAACTATAAAATAAATAGCCTTTGAATTTGACTCACTAGGTAGTTTTAAAAAGTTATTTTCATTTTAGAACGGCTTGTCGGGTAATTAATTTAAAGTTCTTGTTTATTGTCTTGTTCATGTGTAGGTGTAATTCCTGTAGCCATTAATAGGATTTATATCTTCCCATAGAGTTTTAGACTATAATACTTCATTTGCTCCTTACTCATTGAAAATATACTCTCAGGCTACATTGAGTTGGCATTATATTTACAGTAGACAATATATTTACAGATATTTTAATACCTTCTTTCAACAGCCTTGTCTTACTCTAGTCAAGCACAGCAGTTAAATGTGAAAGAAAATTGCTCTTACTCACCCCTGCTTCCACAATATATGAAAAGAGAACACCGAACTGTCTGGGTTTTATTTGATACCTTAGATGCCCAGAGGGGCACAAAGCTGACTCCCCTGGATTGGTTAGCTACCCCAGGGAAAAAGACTAAGTGGATTAAAATTCTGACATGGAATGTTACAGGCTTTCCTGGGGAAGTTGCTGCTGGAACAATCATCCAGAAGCTAAAGGCCAAAGCTGCAAGGGGAAATATGGGCAGGTGGCCTTTAGAATAAAGGCATGAAAGAAAAATGCTGGAAATAAGACTCAAAGGCCTTCAGGTAGAAAAAATAACCATATCAAGAAAGCCTTATTTTGGAGAAGAGCCTTATAGCCTTTTAAACGCATTAAATTTAATAAGCAATATTTAGCTTGGGTATAAGTGGATGCAATTTCACTGAAGTCTGTAGTGCCACTGTCTGACTCCAGTGCTGGATTTGCCCCCTTGCCTGAATAGTGTTGCATTACTTGAAGTCAATTGTCAGACAAAAATATTCACCTTCTCTTAGTGTTTCCACAGTACCTACTGAAGAAAACGTGGTCTTCCTATTCTTGCTTTTTTTTTAACACAATGCCTGTTTAATGCAGTTCTGAAGCTTAATTTGGGTGAAGCTCCTATTTATTTCAGATGCAATTTTCTTTGGGTCAAGAATGTTTTAGCAGTGTTGCACTGTGTTGCTGGGTTAACATCTCAGAATAATCAAAAACAATCCAGAAGAAATAAGTCATGAATGTGTTGAGATGCAAGCAAAAAAAAAACCCAACCCAATTGGATCATTGCAATTCTGTCATATTTGGGATTCTAAGAAGCCTAATAGTCTTGATAGCCTTCATTTATCAAAATGGTTGATGCACAGTTAAATGGCTTGGTTAAGAATCTACCAATGGAAATTGAATTCAAGTCACAGCATTTGCACATTCTTCAGTCTTTTTTCCGTCACGCTTATAAGATATTGTATATAGCTATCAAGGAGTTGCTTACTTTTCTTACATGTTCACACAGAGAAAATGTGCATGTGCTCGCTTTCCACTTGATTCAGAGCTTGACTGATCATTTCTTTCATCAGAGGTCATCTGTCCTGCTCGAAATGAAACTTGTGTGGTCACTGTTTGTTCAGTTGTTGCATATTAGCTCCTCAGTGGTTAAAAAGATCTGAACAAATAAGAGGGCTTACACTACATTATATTACCCTTTATTAGTAGGAAATTGAAGTCTAGAGATTATTATTAAGCCTCAGCCACTGAATGCTACCCATACCCTGATAAAGACCCTTCAAACTGACCTCTGATCAAGCTGAATTAGAAGGATTTTACCCTTGTTACTAATTAAATAAACAATCCTGTTGGTATTATTCTTAGTCATAGTCATTTCATGACATCAGCACAGTCTTGCACCCAAGGACAAAAGGAGTCCGGTTCCTATTTGTAATGGAATGGTATATTTTGCATATGAAGGTTCTGACACTGTGCCTTTTGCTGCTCAGCTGCCTTGTTGTGTTTAGCATACTAGTGTATCAAATGTCAAAGGCCTCCCATTGAAGTTTAGGGAGAATGAAGAGGCGGCTGCTATAAAATCAGAACTTGGCTGATTTTGTTTTTCAAATGGCAGCAAGGCAAATTTAATGTGCCATATTAAGGCCCTCCGGAGCTAGAAAGGTGGCTCAGAACATTAGATAATTTCTGTCTTGATGTGTTTTAAAATATAGGAAGAAAATAGTTGATAAGTTTGAAAGGTTTAAAAGTCACCAGGGAAAATGTTTTGGTAAGCTTCTTTGTAGCGTTCACCCATATTTTTATTAAGCATGATCGTATGCTAATGTATTTCCTCAGACTCGAGGCAGGCATGTGAATAATCTGCTGAGCCTTCAAATTTTTGTAGGAATTTCATTTTTGAAAGTATGTTTGTCTGTGTCAGTATAATTTTTAAAAATCTCACCATAATCATTTATAGTTTGTTGCGGCAAAGTCACCTCTATTTTAAATCTTATGCTTTTCTGGAATTAAGGCAGAGATTAATTTGACCTTCATTTTTGGTTTCCTTTCTGAAATTACTAAAGGTATGTCTGTACATCGTAGTCTACTCTTTCCCTACTTTATTAGGGAAGCCCTACAGTTACAGTATGATCAGATGAACTAATCAGGAAAACAAACTGTTATTAATGTGATAGTAGTATAAAGCATGTTAATACTACAAGGGTGTTCCAGAAAGTAATGGCAATTGCAAAATAAAACCCTTTTGTATGCAGTGATGATTTATTGGACAACATCACTTCTCTACATAAGCATAAATAATGGGTGTATTCAACAATGGCTTCGTCAGTGTTCCCTGCTTCTGTGCAGTTTCCCACTCAAGGCACACAAAATGGCTTTATTTAGGAACTGTCATTATTTTCTGAAACATCTTTGTGCTTGGACACAGAGATACAGTTTCAGATATATGGAATAGACAAGAATGGAGAGCCAGAAAACAGGAGCAAGTATAATCAAAAGAAGCAGCGGACCCTTCCCCCAAAATTACAGGTTCTATTTTTTCTAATTTTCAGAAATTAGAAAAACTAATTTTGATATGTTGAAAAGAAAACCTGGTGGGCCAGAGCCCTGATCTTGCAAGGACAATATAGAACATCAGCATTCACAAAAATTAATTCATAGGTCTAGGGTCAGAAATTACAATTATGAATTATCTGTTTTGTCTTCTTGCCTACCCTAGGCCACTAAACTTCCATGAACTTCTTGAACCAGATGGTATTTTTTAGAAAAAACATCCAAACTTGTCTTCAAAACTCCCAGAGATAGAGAAGCTAGGTCAAGCCTTGGTAAGTGTTTTAGTGGCTAACTACCCACGTTATAATTCTAGTCTGTTTGTCCAGCTTCAATTTTGGTTGTTTCTGCTGAAGCCACTGAATGCTGTTATCCTTTTGCCTAGTAAATGGAAAAGGCATCTCTTTTCAAACTGTACGAGTCCTTCTATTTGAGAAGCCAAATAGATCAAGTTCCTTGAGTTTGTTACTGTATGGCATGTTTCCCAACCCTTTAACTTTGCTTGTGGCTCCACTCAGAATACTTGCTAACTTGTATTTTGTGTGCCAGAACTGGACACAATATTCCAGTAGTGGTGCCAAATGATTTACCAAATATAGAGGTAATATGACCTCACTGTTTTGGCTAGGTATTTTCTCTCTTTTTAAATCCAAAGATTACATTAACGCATTTGGCCACTGTATCATATTGGATATTCATATTCAGCTCATTATATACTAAGAACCCCAAATCCTTTTTGGAGTCCTTGCTTTTCAGGACAGTACCGCTTTTCTTGTAGCATGGCTTATATTCTTTGTTTCTAGATGAATAATTTTATATTCATTAGCACTGCAATGCTTGTTGTTTGGTTTTACCCAATCCAGGTAAATCTATTCAAGTGACCTGTTTTTGGCTGGCCTTTCTTTACCACAAAAAATGCATATATTTCATTGTTTATAGGTCAGTATCTAAACTCTTAAAGGAAGAAGGATACTGGTTTACGTGGAGGTTGCTTTGTCCAAGAGATAGAAACATCTGGAAGGCAGGAACAATCATCATGCCAAATTAGGATGCTGAATTATAACGCACTCACCAGTGGCTCCTGTGACACCTCAAGTCTAGGCCCAGAAATGACACACAAACCAGTATAAGTGACTGGAAACCAGTTCAACTCTGTAATGCAACAGAAGTTTAGCGCACATAAACTTCTTTCAAAATACTCAAAACTGCTTTAAGAAAAATCTGGATGGATGTCCTATTGGATTTAAGTGATTTAGATTAAATCCGTTTATTGAACTTCTATGCCAGATCCCCTCCAGATTCAAGTTAAGTCACCTCCCTCACAAGTCCCCCCTCACACCACCACCACTGCAGAGGGAAGGACCAAGCTCAGGGGCCTCTTGGTCCACCAGCAGCTCACCTTCTGGTAAAAAAAAAAAAAAATAAAGGCTCGGGCCCCTGCCTTCATCATAATGTGATGGAAAATTTGAACTGTTGGGTTTCAATTTAGGGAGCATAAAATTAAATCCTGAGGACTAAACTCTGTCACATGTACAAGTGCCCGTGAATCTTAAAGCAAATGATATAGGGGTTCTAAAAATGAATGGAACATTATTAGAAGTGGTTGAAAGTGATTTTCATGGAAAGGAAAATAATTCACAGGAATGTAAATCTTGACAAAATTTTATTTCTGGAAGAAAAAGAATGTCGAGGGGAGGGAAATCAGTACGGCTGAAGCATTCCATTTCTCCCTTTTTGTAAGGGAACATTTTGATGTCATGTCTTGAAATTACTTTTTGTTTCAAAATTTGTTTAATATATTTTTTTAAAATATGCCAGAAATAAAGAGGGTTCATAGATTTCATAGCCGTTAGGGCTAGAAAGGACTTTGCAAGATCTTTGGGTCCAGCCCCCTGCTTCAAGGGCAGGCAGTTAGCCAGGGATCAAATGATCGAGGGAATTAGCTGAGGGAATTAGCAGATGTCATTGCGGGATCTCTGCCATAGCTTTATGAGCACTCATGGTGCTCTGGTGTAGTGCCAGAGGACTGTAAAAGGGCCAGTGTGGTTCCCATTTTCAAAAAAGAGATGAAGGAGGACCCAGGAAACTATAGGCCGGTTAGTCTTACCTCGATCCTGGGTAAGCTTTTTGAGAAAATTATCCTGGCGCATATCCACAAGGGACCAGCAGGGGAGATTAGGGGCAACCAACATGGGTTCGTTAGAGCCAGGTCCCATCAGACCAACCTGGTGGTCTTCTATGACCAGGTCACAAAATCCTTAGACGCAGCTGTAGCAGTGGATGTAGTCTTTCTGGACATTAAGAAGGCCTTCAACACTGTCTCTCACCCCATTCTCATTAAAAAACTAAGGGACTGTGGTGTTGATGCCTACACAGTCAAATGGGTCACTAACTGGCTGGAGGGCTGCACACAGAGAGTGGTGGTGGATGGGTCATTTTTGACCTGGAGGGATGTGGGCAGCAGGTTCCCCCAGGGCTTGGTCCTTGGGTCTGCACTGTTCATCATCTTCATCAGCGACTTGGACAAGGGGGTAAAAAGCATCCTGTTCAAATTTGCAGACGACACTAAGATGTGGGGAGAAGTAGGCATGCTAGAAGGGAGGAATAGGCTGCAATCGAACCTAGACAGGTTACAGAGGTGAGTGGATGAGAACAGGATGGGTTTCAACACTGACAAATGCAAGGTACTGCCCCTGGGGAGGAAGAACCAGCAGCATACCTACAGGCTAGGGAACTCCCTTCTTGTCAGTGCAGAGGCAGAAAAGGATCTTGGAATCATTATTGATGCCAAAATGAACATGGGTCAACAGTGTGGGGATGCACTCAGGAAGGCCAACTGCACCTTGCCATGTACCCACAGATGCATCTCAGGCAGATCCAAGGAGGTGATCCTCTCCCTCTATGCAACACTGGTCAGGCCGCAGTTGAAGTACTGTGTCCAGTTGTGGGCGCTGCACTTCAGGAGAGATGTGGATAACATCAAGGGGGTCCAGAAGAGGGCCAATCGCATGATCAGGGAGCAGAAGGGCAGGCCCTATGAGGAGAGGCTAAGGGACCTGACCCTGTTCAGCCTCCACAAGAGAAGGCTGAGGGGGGGATCTAGTGGCCTGTTACAAACTAGTCAGAGGGGACCAGCAGGCACTGGGGGAGTCCCTGTTCCCCCGAGCACTCCCAGGAGTGACAAGAAATAACGGTCACAAGCTGGCAGAGGGTAGATTCA
>JAGPOW010003316.1:1748674-1878587 GCA_030014935.1 Caiman crocodilus | reverse complement strand
CAGAGGGGACCAGCAGGCACTGGGGGAGTCCCTGTTCCCCCGAGCACTCCCAGGAGTGACAAGAAATAACGGTCACAAGCTGGCAGAGGGTAGATTCAGACTTGACATCAGGAGGCGCTACTTCACTGTCAGGTCGGCTAGGATCTGGAACCAACTTCCAAGCAAAGTGGTGCTGGCTTCTACCCTGAGGGTCTTTAAGAGGAGGCTGGATGAACACCTTGCTGGGGTCGTTTGACCCCAGTACTCTTTCCTGCCAGGGCAGGGGGTTGGACTCGATGATCTGCTCAGGTCCCTTCCAACCCTACAAACAATGAAACTATGATTAATGAAAAAAAAGATTTTCTGAAACAAAATCTTTTTTGGAATTTTTGTGTGAGAAAAATATAGTTTATTTTGCAACCTATAAAATTCTGTAATTATAGAAATTGATGTAAAAGAGAGAATCTGATTCTTGCCCCATTCTATTCAGTTTTCTTATTATAAAAATCTCTTTAAAGAAAATTGAATTGATTCCATCTTTAGCTTTTCAACTGTCTGTATTTAGACTTATAGAAGTAAAAATAACTTAAAAAAAAAGAAAGACTCCACCAACCTTGATCTTGAGTAGCTCAGGAACTATGGCATACAAATGTGGAACATGTATATTTCCTTATCCCCAAACTGGGCATAATTATTGTTTTAGCATAGTAAATATATCCTTATAGAGTATCACATATAGTTCTGCAGTATAATGTCACAGTTTATATTTACAATGCATACCTGTCAGATATTGTTAGGGTGAAAAAAGTAGTACTGTCCCAGGGCAGCTGCTACTTTGAAAGGAGAAAAAGAATGAAAAATAAAAAACCAGTGACCTTGTTGCCTCAACGGAATGTGTGTTCACGACACATCCTGCATTCTGGTACTGTGAAACAGTGCAGTGTATGCAAATTGCTGTTGGAAATACAGCTGGGTATGACTGATAAAATGCTGTAAAACTAGAATGACAAAGTAGTTATGAGGGATGGGAAATGTAAAATAGATCAAAGTAGAGATATTAAAGCAATCCTTTACCCATTGCATTTCTCAGAAATACTGATGTGAAAGTGAGGAAAAAAACATTTTCTTGGAGTGTGTTTTCTAGGTTCACCCATGTGTCAGTTGTAGTTTGTGGTTCTCCAAGGAATTCTCCCTGATAGCACATCCTAACGTTTGAGAAGTCAGCAGCATGCTTTTATATATATCTTGCTTTAGGTTTCATCCAGTCTCTAATACAGAGCATGATTCGCTAGGTACATTAGTGAAAAATGCCCACTGTCCACTTTCCCAAGATGCTGAGCTAGGTGTGCCATTTACCATTAACAAGCAGAAGCATTTGGGGGTGTAATTAGGATGGGCTAATTAGTGAGAAACCTGTTTCATCTTTGTTTTCATCTCAGAAAGGAAATACGCAACTAGAAGAATGGAAACCTTTATTCCAATAGGCAAAGATGTTTTTCAGTGATGTTTAACTGTTTAATTTTAGGTACCGTTATGACACAGTGTGGCAGGGTACTGTTGCTGCCTGCCACTTTAAGGGCTGTGACAGGCATCCAGCAGGTGCCTGATAGCAGCAGCCATTTTGATAGCCTAGTATATAAAGGCTTCAGACTGCTGTGGCTAGCCCAGGCAGAAACATCACCTAGCTGAGCTACAGCAGGAACAACCAAGAGGTAAGGGCAAGAGCAAGAGCTTATGGGGATGGCTAATTGGCTCTTGGTCCTGGGTATGACTTGAAACTGCACCCTGCTGGGGATGGGTGGCCTGGTGGGACTCCCTGTGGCATGAGAGCCCCCACAAAATGCCAGGCCAGTTACCACCCTGGCAAAATGCGGGTCAGGGCACCTTAATAACCCCAGCTCCCACAACTGGGTGGGTAATTCCATAGTAGGGCTGAGAAGGCGGACTCGTGTGAGAGAGTGGGCAAGATGCTCAAGAAGCCTGACTTGAGGCACCCTCAACTGGTCGATGCTGGGGCTAGGACCAGAAGGGTCAAAAGGGCCAGGGGCCTACCATGAGTGATGCCCAAAGCTGAGGGCTTGGGGTTCTGACTGGCCTTGGAGGTGAGACCAGGGCCTGTGTAGCCAACGGTCCGGGGAGGAGGGGGGACTGGCACGTCCAAGACAGGGAAGAATGTAGGGAGCTAGGGAGTCCAGAATGAGGGTGGAATAGGCTGCCTGATTGAAGGGTTCCAGTTGGGGCCCAGATTGGAGGATCATGGGGCCCAGTGTGGGGCCAGAGCTACTAAGAACTGTAATGCCATCTGCGAGGCATGGGCTGCAGTGTAGGGCAGGTGGGAGCTGCAGATGGCACCCCCTGACATGGGGGCTGGGAATGGGCAACTTCCTGCATTATACTACCAATTTTTGAGAACAGCAAAGTTGTGCCACGCAAGACTGGGTAGACTGCCCCATAGAGACAGGTGGCCAGGCTGGCATGAGATCCGGCCCCGAGGGGTACCCCTGTCACACATGGTCAAGGAGTCTCAGACTGGATGGTAACCATTAGCTGAAAAATTGGATGGTTCTGATATATTTCAAGATGAGCCTCTAGAATTCTAGTAACTTATGGGAAAACACAGCATTTTCTTGGAAACATCACAACCAGAAATCAGAACTGCCAACATTTGGTTACTATGATGTATGTTGGTTTTATAGCTTTAGTTATGACCTTTCTCTCAACCTGGGGTCATACCAGGTCTGTATGTCTAATTAGAAGCTCCTTGAGGCAGAGATCTTAATCTCATACTTGCTTCAGAAGTGCCTGGTACATATTTGATGCAGTTCATTAGCCATCATTTTATGCCCTACTGATTAAGGGTTGAAAGCAAGAGATCTACCTCTTGTTAGCCCCCTGGTTGTTAGTATGAGGATGTTTTTGTGATCTGTGCATTCTGTGTCACTGCCTAGATCCAATAATGCTTTAAAATTTAAACAATGCTGTTAGCTAGAGTGTTCCATTTCACTGAGAATCTTAATCTGATAAAGTAAATTCTGCAAAAGAAAAAGAAGAAATGAAAATGTTTGTGAACATCTTCATTCACCTATAGATTTCATTTAATGTTTACTGTTTTTATTTGTATTCTGTAGCATGAAATATGCATTGTTAAATTATATCAGACATTTATGATGATGGAGATCAGGTACAGAAGTTAAATTTATTTTGTGGTTCGTGTGCAGCAAGTGCTGTACAGGTGTAACCTAATGGATGGTCAGGGCATATAGAGCATTGTAAAAAATAGTGGATCCCACTCTAACATAGCCCTGTGTGAATGTGGTATCAGACTTCAGTGCTGTAGATGTGACCGCTGTAACAAATATCCGTACCAGATCCCATTGCAACTCATGATAGGTTGCATTCCTTCAGCAACCCATGGGACTTTGTGGCCCCCTGCTCCAGTTCTCCCTCTCAGGGCAGCATTCTAGCCTTGGCCACAGCTACTTTAGCCTTGGCTAGAGCTCATGCCGGGCTGGCCCCCAGGATGTCACTGACGAGACAGTGAAGCCTCTGTCCCCAGTCCACATACTTTCTTTCCATCTGGCCTTGCTGATGCACAGTGTGGGTGTGATGTTGGCAAGGATGGTTATTGCTCTCACCTAGTGGTTTGGGCTTACCTCTCCCCTCTCCTCCCACCCCTCTTTCCCCTGACTCCTCTAGTTAGCATAGATCCATGTATGGGAAGAAAACTGCTTATTGCTGGATTTCTCTAATTGCATATTTTTTACTTTTAAGAGGCTTTTATTCCAGGCAGGGTGTCAAGTTGGGGCCAGTAGAGAGTATGTACAGGTTGGCCTGAACACCTGGGCCTCACGGACATGGTCCTGGGCTCACGGCCTGCAAGGCCTGCTCGTACACTCTAGACTAAAAACCATAACAAGCCAAAGGACTATTTACATATTTACATTTCTGCCAGCGGGGACACCCTTGGGGGGCCTCAGGGGTCAACCCGTGTGAAACAAAGTCCAAGGCCTCGGCCCGCTGGACGCATCGCCGCAGCTTGAGCAGCCGGGGATGTTGCAGGGCGAGGAGCAGGTGCCCCTCCTCGACTCAGCAGAGCGCCCCCTCGAGGGCCCAGCATTCCTCGAAGGCGGGCACTGTCTGCTGCAGGACTGCATGCTCAAACTCGAGCGAGAGGCGGGCCCGCACCAGCAGGCGGAAAAGCTGCAGGGCATCGACCATCACGGTCCCAGCAAGCCAGTTTCTTCATGGTGGCCATCTTGGCCTGGCCCAGCAGGAAGTTGGCCAGGCTGATCACGGTTCTCTCCACTGCCCGGTAGGGGAAGAAGTGGACGTAGACGTCCTTGGAGAAGCCCTGGCCCATCGCCCGAAGCAGCGTGCCCAGGGTGTCAAAGACCGGCTGCAGCCGGGGGCAGTCAAGGAACACGTGGAAAATGTCCTCGTCTGGCATCCCCGGGCAGAAGGGGCAGGCCACCGAGGCCGCCGGGTGCTGGTGGCAGACAAAGGTGCCGGTGGCCAGGATGCCATGCACGAGCCGCCACTGAAGGTCACCATTCTTCTTGGCGGTGGGCGCCTTATACAGCATGCGCCACGCTGGGGTCCCGGTCCACGCCAGGCGCCGCTGCCACGCGGTGTCAGGGTGGCCAGCCAGCACCTGGGTGTGCCGGGTGTGTACTATCCACATGTAGAGGCTCTTGCGAGGCGGGGTGCCAAAAGGGCAGCCTGTATTGCTGCTGGGGGGCACTGGGAGCCTGAGCAGCATGTTGGGCCTCTCAGCCAGCTCGCTGGGTACCACTGGGATGACGGGCAGTGGTGGGAAGGCATTGTGTGTGTTATCCATGGCGGGGAGGGTCCAGCGAGCCTGGAGATGGACTTACAGGGCAGTCACTGCTTCCATCGGGAGGGCGCCCCCGACAGTCCGCAGAAGCCGGCCCGCAGTGCGGACGGAGTGCAGCAGCAGCCAGAGCTTCGGGGGACAGCCACGCCAACCGAGCAGGGTCCAGGAGGTGCTCCAGGTGCGTGGTGCGTGCCTCGATGAGGGCTGCCACGAAGCTGGCAGAGGCCAGGCTTGGCGTGACACGCTGCAGGGGCAGGTTGTAGATCAGGGGCTCCATTGTCATTGGTGCAGGTGAGAAAGTGTTGAATGTGCTTCAGCTCCAATTTCAGGCTGAAAGAAACCAGGGATGTCTCTGCTCATAGTTACCCTGTCTTAAGAATTGTTTCATCCACACTGATTTCTGGCAATGGGCAAGTTCCCTAATGAAAATGAAAAATATACTTGAACATGCCCAAAAAGTCCCAGAAATTGTGGATGCATGCAATAACCCATAAAAAAGCAGAAACTGTTTCTTTATTCTCCTGTCTTAAAGCCAGTTTCTAATAATTCAGGTTACTTTGGTAATTGTTTGGAACCATGTGTATAGAGTTTGAAGTATCCTACTGGGTATCCCATAGATGCATACATAGGACAAGCTAGCTTTTATTGTCAGACTCCCACACTGTTTGTTTTATGAGGTATCATTTTTAGTTTTCACTTTTCCTGGCTATTGTAAATAATAGTATTGAATGGTCTTGCTAGCCTTAATGTAATATTCCTTTCTTATAGCCACCCAGCAATCACACAAAACTCTCTGGGACAGTGGCACCGTCTATACAAGACGCTTTACTGTGCATTAGACTAACCTAATGCACAGTAAAGCATAACCATCTACACATGCACAGCAATTACTGTGCATTAGATTAGTCTAATTTGTTGTTTGCTATTACCAATAGATACAAGTACTGGAAAATGGTGAAATAAACTATATGGCATATGTAGACGCTGACCAGCAGCAAATTGCTCCCAGTCATCCCAGTCAGAACGGGGGGACAACTGCTGCCTGGCTAAAACCTGAGCTCCAGTGAACAGGGGGAGCTGTCTCTGGCTCCAGGGGCAGCTCCCAGACATGCAGAGCTCTGTGGTCAGCAGTGGCCAGTGCTCTGGGAAGGATCATATGAGGGTCCGTGCCACCAGCTGGGGAGGCAGGGCCCATGGCACCCTTACTATATCCATCCTTCCTTCCCCTGGCAGCTGCAATTTTCCCCAGGAGCTGCAATCATAGTGGCAGCAGGGCTTAGAGCTTCCCTGCACTGCATGTCCTACATTGGGTCAGTCTGGGCAATCCAGGCCCCTGTTCCCTTGCAGTACCTGGTGTAATGGCAGGACCTGGCCCAGCCTGTCACTAGCCTTGCTAGGCTCTGGGGCTCCTGTGGAACATGGGTCCATGCTAGCATGCCTATAGGCCTACCGCTCCCTGCAGTTATCATGTCAGTGACAAGAAGCAGGCACGCACTGGTGTGTGCAGCCCCCATGTCCCCATGCCTGCCTGCTCCTTGCTCTCTGCCTTGGGCTGTGTGCTCCCATCCTCACTTTGCACCAGTGCTTGCCTTGCACCAGCTGCCCTCAGTGCCTCTAAAGCTTCCTTTGGGTGCTTCATGGGGGGCAGAGCAGGATAGGAACTGCCCTGAAGTAGGCTGCTCCTATTGGGCTCAATTTATTCCCAACCTGGGCACATGTGTAGACGTGCACCCAGGAGCAGTTTCTTGAGCCAATTTTTACTGTTCAATGTCAAGTGCATTAATCGCATGTGTAAATGCACCCAATTTCTATGCTGTTCCCCTTAGGGGACACCTCACATTCTTCACTGGAAGGAGAGGAAACTCTCCCAGCTTCCCAATTTACTGCCTGCAAAAAAACAGTGATTTTATTTTCCCTTCTGAACACAGTAGATTCCCTAAAATCTCTACAGAATTTAGGAAACTGTGCCATGCTCCTGAAGCCCTAGTAAGTGGAGGCAATCAGAGTGCTCCTTTGCTGGCTCATGCCCAAAAAAGGATGCTTTAGGATCAGGTACTGTGTCAGTATTCCACCTGTTCTTTAAGGGCATTTATACACATACTTTTTGGTCCTATGACAAGCCCAAGATCTGCCACTTCAGAGAAGACTCAATTAATCGAGTCTGCTCTGAATGTGAGTTGACACGCTCTGCACTGTGTCGCATGCAGTTGTATAAGCAGCGAAATGCACCATCTTTTTCTCATCACTGACACGCATTTCATCACTTCTGCAACTCCAAGCATTGCAGCGTGGGGCACTTTTCAAAGCACCCTATGCTGCAGTGCTTACATGTGTAAAAATGCCTTAAGTGCCTAATTAACTGGTTCCTTCCTATAAAGGTAGAGGCATGTATGTCTGCAGGACTGGCAGTGGGGCCATGACCTGCAGTACCAGGACAATACATTGGGTACCAAGAAATTCTTTGAAGGTTTTCAAAGGCATTGTTTGATGGTGCTTAGGGCAGTAACATCCATTTTGTGTATTTTGAAGTGTTCAAATAGATACTGCAGGGAACTTGGAGGTAGGGGTGTGTGTTCAAGTTTATTACACGGTCCTTCAGTAATTTCAGTCCTTCAAGTTGTTGAAATGTAGTAATACTTAAATTTGAAATTGGGGTAATTTTCCCTTGATTTCAAGTGGAGCAGGGTTGCATCTTTGTACTGTACTGTTTAGTCTATAATTTGCATCTCTAGCCTGCCCCTGTTTTGTCTTCTAGCAGTGAACTAGAGAAATTGCCTAAGCTGGGGAAAATCCCATCCCCAGCTTGGCAATCATAAAAAGCAGTTATAAATATTCAAATTCTCTACAGTTTGGGGGAGAGAAGACAGGAGTTTTAGAGGTTAATTAAGCCAATCAAGGCTTATCAGGTGGAGCTGCTGAGCTTCACACACCTGTAAAGAAAATAAGAAGTCAGATATGTGTGTAGGTGTTAATTAGGAATCAAAATCTTGCCTGAAATATTTTAGTAGTACTCCACGGTCTTACTCCATCCAGTGCCTTTTGTGGGGGGGAAACAAGTAACAGAAAAGCAAACTATATTCCTTGTTTTTGATATCCATCCATAATATCTATTCTCTCCATCTTTCTATCTCTCAAGTGATTTCAGATGCATCTGATGCAACAAGCGGCTGCTAACGCTCAGAAGTATTTCATAATGTCTTGATGCCAACAGTGTCTTATTTGAATCAAGTTTGTTTGCCTGAGACTTAGGTTAGTTCTGAACTCTGAACCAAAAACTCTCTGGATTTGCCTAGTTCATTCCAAAACCACTTTCATGTAGAGAAGAGATAAAGCTTTAAATATGACATTTCAGTTTAGGTGCTTAGGGGAGTGTTTTCATTAGAGTTTTGCATCTGAGCCTTGCATATGGTTCCTCCCCCAAACAATAGAGTAGTTCTGCTTGTGTCCGTTCTTGAAGGGTTACAGCTCTGGATGATGGAAAATAATGAGACCAAATGATCACTCCTAATCTGTTTTATACTTCCTTCATAATCTTGTTTCTTTTCCAAATGAATTTGCAATAATGCAAAACAACCACTGGACACAGTGTCGTCTTGTACCTTCTCACTTGTGACATCTATATTTATATTGAAATCCCCTCAAAACAGGGACAGTGTTAGTTAAAGGATGGGAAAAGAAAGTGTGAAAAATGAAATGTAAAAAAATCATGCAAGTACTATTTGGGTTGAAATACATAACATAGCAGCTACACTTAAGTCCTCCATGTTATATGGGTGTAACGTAAGGGTGGCTGAGTTGGGCCCTAAATATTTGTCATCCCCCTTTTAGCCGTCCTTCATTCTCATTCAGTGCAGATTGACTCCCTCTCTTTTTTCTCACTGATAAGATAGCTAGTAGATAATCAACTAGGTAGTTCAGTGTGTGGAGAATGTGGTTGGGGGGAGGCACTGAACATCCAAGCTGGGGCATGCATGCGTATACCCCTGGGACTTAAAAGACCACTTGGATCACGGACCCTTAAATTTACAGCCTGGGTGGGGCATATGGCCTTGCCAGAATCACAGGCCATCAGCTAAAAGCCCCTGGACATTTCGATATCCTGGAGGTGACCTGAACATCAGAGCCCAGGGGACATGGGAGCAGGGGCCCCAAGACTCTGAAGAATGAGACCCATGCACCAGGAACAGCATCCTGGCATGTCCACCACTGCTTCCATCCAGCCACCCACCCTTCCAGTCTTCCACCTACCCGCTCACAGGCAGACCATCACCCATCCATGGACATCCGGACTGCATGGGCACCACTGTGGATCATGGATGAAACTGGCCTGTCTTGCATTCCTAGGCTTGGCTGTTGGTGGCAACGGCAGTTCAGGGAAGTAAAAGATCTCATCATCATCTGAGCTGAGGAGGACATCCAACCAGTTCCATGCTGGCATTCAATAGGGCATTGAATAAGAGAGGTCTTGCCCGGGAGATGCGGATGAAGGGTCACAACAAAGAATGGTTACAATACCTCGCCAAGACCACGGTGATGAGGAGGCCTGATTGCTGTGTGCAAAGCAGTCTGTGGGCTGGAGGCAGGGCATGCCATTCTACAAGAATCTTTCCCGCTTTCTTGCCAAGAACAGGGCACATGAACCACCCCCCTATGCCCCTGGGACCAGTGGTGTTCTGGAGGAGTCACCTGTAGGTACCCCACCAAAGGAGGAGGAGGCAGGTGGAGGCCCTGAGACACTGTTTCCCTATACAGGGGCCATGGCTGTTCTGGAATGAGTCCTATCATACATCTCTGTGCCCCCCAAAAGGTGCATACCAGGAATGATGGAAAATTATCTCCTTGCCAAGAAACCCCCAGACCTCCCTCCCTCCCAGTCCAGAAAAGGGACATGATGGAAAGCTTCTCATGTGAGAACCCTTTTCTTAGCTGCTTGGCTATCACTTCTAGGCTGACTCCTGGGTTCTGCATCTGGCCAGGCTGGCAAGCAGCCCCACAATACTTTTTCCCTTGCTCTCTGATCCAGTCCGTGGGTGAAGAGTCCATTGGATGTTGGCTGATTCCAATTCTTATGATGCAGGTACACACTGCATCAACCCCATAAAACAACCCCTACCCACCTCCTATGACTGTGGATTCATTCCAGTCCTGGACCTGCCCCCACCCTTCTTCCGCACACTAAGCAATCCTTCCCCCTTGTCTGTAGGCTCCACATCTGTGTGCAGGGAGCCATCTCATGGCAGACAGCATGGTGGGTCCAGGATGGGTGGCCAGTATCTGCTGAGTGAATGAGAGATATGCATACATGGTTCTGATGAAATGAAGAAGAGATTTTACAAGCTGTGGTCACAGCCTCTGAATTTGAGGCTGTGCATCATGGATTTCTGTCGCCAGGAGTTTTTAATTGCATGACTTGGGGCTCTAGATGGACACACACTGTTTGGAGAAGACTCAATGTGGTTCAGTGGAGCTGAGAGAGACTCAGCACCAGGACAGGGAGTTAATTAATATACATGGTCCTGGACCACTGGTAGTCACCCTGTAAGTGCAGCTTCCCCCCCGCCCTGCCAGAAGTTTCAGGCCAGTCCTAAAGGGATGCAGGAATGCTCAGAACAGGGGAAGGGCATTCCACCAGGCCAGGTGGTCACTGGGGCAGCTTCTGGCAGCAGAGCCTGGTGCACCTATTCATCCACCCCCATCAAAAGGGGGAGGCCCTCGGGGGGGGGGGGGAAGGTTTTCCACTCCCTATGGTGCTATTTGGAGCAAAGGTCCTGATGCCAGAAAGAAGTTCAGTCTTGGCAGGGATAGACAGCCACGTGGCTTAGGTCAGCTGCCTGACCTGATGTTTGGGAGGGCGATGGGTCTGTGGTCCTTGAAGGGGGAGACATGGGCCCAGGGCTGGGAAACCAGGCGTTCAGTGTGAGAGAGCCAGGAGGTCTCAGTGCCCACTGAGATGATGCCTCCTAATCCACAGCCTCCCCTCTCCAAGGCTCAGCAGCCACCTTCAGGCCTGCAGCACACTCAGACAGACATTGGGTATGGAATAATACAGCTGTCCAGCTCCTATAAGGATAAATCATGTTTTGACTCCAGACCCCTGAAGGTAGGTGCCAGGTCAAAAGTCCCGTGCCGTGTGCCTCCCTTGAAAGGCTTTGTGTTTGTTGAGTTCAGGCCCTGCAGCACTCCCCTTGACCACAAGCTCTCTTCTAGGTTCCGTTGCTCTGTTCTCAAACTCCCCACCCCCTTCGCCCTGGGCACTCGGCTGCCACCAAAGGTTTGCTGTTTTGTGTTTAGTTGGGAGAAGGAACCAAGCAGAGACATAGACAGTGTTCAGCAGGTTTTCTTTATTGAATACAGTTAAAGTTTGGTAACCACAATATTTTAAATTGAGGCATATCTCTTCCTTGTGCCACATTCCCCTGTACCCTGGTGTGTGCCTCTGGTGGATTGGGAAGGGAGAAAGGAAAGGGGGTGATGCCTTACCAGCCTGGGTTGTGGACTGCAGTGCCCAGGATGCAGGGGCAGAGGAGCCTGTGGCAGGAGACCCTGTGGTCCGGTGCCAGGTCATGGGCGCTCAAACTCCTCAGCTTTGGTCATCCGAGAAGGGCTCCTCGACCATGCTGGTGAGTTGCTACTTGGCCAGGGCTTTGCAGATCTGGACAGCTTGCCATTGTGTGGGGCTGGGGCATGGAATCCAGGCATCTGGGAAGTGTGTGCGCACGCGCACACACACACACACACAACCCAGGCATCTGGGTCATTCACTCACACATATGCACACTTGTACGCATGCACGCTTGTACCCAGGCATCCAGGTCAAACACTCTCTCTCAGAGCCCATGTGTCCAGGACACATGCACACAACACCCAGACACCCAGGGCATGTGCGTGTGCACATGCGCGCACACACACTCACAGCATTCAGGATACATACACACGCACACACAATCAAAGGCATTCAGGACACACGCACAGCATTCAGGACACATATACACACACATACACACGCACAGCTTTCAGGACACATTTACACACACATGCACACACCCCACAGGCATCCAGGATGTATGCACATAGGGATACACACACACACAGAACCCAGGCATCTGGTACACATATACACATGTGCACACACACAACCCAAGTGTCTTGAACACATACATGCACACACAGCCCAGGCATGCTGGACATGCGCATACACTTGATGGCACAGAGAGTGCTGGGTGGTCATGTGTGGGATGTCCAGCTGATGGCTTGGGGCCTTGATAGCATGTACCATGATGAGCTGCTGCTGTATCAGGTCTAGGTGGGCAGTTGTGATGTCCCCACCAGCCAATTGGAGTGGCTCAACCATTTGGCTCTGCTTGGGACTCTGGCAACCTGGAAATCCTGAGAGGCACCCCCTACCTGCTAGGCTCAGGCCGTGCGGCCAGGCTCTGCCCCTTTCCCACCCCGGAGCTAACATGTTCTGCTTCCTCCCAACCTAATTTTAGGCACTTGGTGTAAAGCTTAAAAGTTAGTACTTTGGCCGCAAACTTCTTGAATGCCTATGTTTAGCCATAGTCTCTGTCCTAGAGTGATAATAGTCTGTAGATCCAATTCCACACACATAGTATACAATAGACAGAGCAGCTAGTATTTGCTTCGGATTCAGATTCAGCTGATTCAGGGGACAGTGATTCAATTTGGTGATTCGAATTGCCGTCCCAAATTGATTCTGCCAAATCTCTGAATCAGCCAGGCCAGGCCCATTCCACCCCCTGCCCCTCTCCCAGCCTGGCAATGGCTGCCCCAGCTCCTGGCACTTGGGGGGAAAAAAAGCCCTGACTCAGCAGGTGCTGCCAAGCAGGGGGGTTATCCCCATTTCCCCACGCTGTGTGGGGGATTCTGCATGAGCCCCCCAACATCCCCCTCACTCCCCCAGCCCCTCCAATGGGTGCCCCACCTGAGCCAGCTCTGGGCCTTTAAGGAAAAAAAAAACCCCCAAACCCCCCCTAGACTCACAGCTCTTGCCAGCAGGGCGCAGTCCCCACTGCTCCCCACTGCTCCACTCCACATGAGGGGCTCTGCACAAGCCCCCAGAGCACCAAGGCTGCTGCAGGAGCAGTGAGTCCTGGTGCTTTTCTTGGCTTCTTTTTTGGGCAATGGGCGGCAGCAGGGATCGCACCCCACACCGCGCCTGGCAGCACCCAATGAGCACCGGGGCTTTTTTTTTAAAGTACCGGGAGCCAGGCCAGGTGGGGAAGCAGGCAGGGGTCTCCCCAGCATCCCCTCCCCTGCCCCCAGTACTTACCAGCTCGGAGTCAGCTGCAGCACCAGGGACTGAACAAATTATCAAAGCTCTCCGAATCTTTTCCAGAGATTCAGAGAGCCTTGAATTAATCTGGACCTTTAAATTGCTCCCTTCATTCGATTTGATTCAGATTTGGAGATTTGGCCACTGAATTGGGTCTAATCTCCTTCAAATCAAATCACCAACCGAAGCTTTACACAGCCCTAATACACAAGTAATTTGTCATGCAAGTAAACCCCAAACAGCTGGAAAGTAAGGGAATTGTCCTCCTTATGGAATGGGACAAAAATGGAACAACTGAACCTGTCCCATACGCGACTGGTAGAGGGGACATGGAGGGGTGGGGGACACGTGCCCCCCCCCAAAATTGGCCCCTGAGTTGGCACCACTCAGGAGAGGGCAGTTTTTTTGCCATGCAGGCTGGTGTCATTTCGTGGGGTGAGGGCGGAGAGCACTAAGCTGCAGCACAGACATATAGGAGTTAGACATTACTTTACCACTTTTAAACAATGGTATATTACTTTAGCACATTTAAATTAAAAACTTGCCTAATTTAAATGCTTAGCTGCTATGGTACAGTGTATGGAGCAAATGGTTTTTAAAAAGTGTGCATACAGTTGTGACTGAGTAAGGGATTCCTTTTTTCTTACCTACTACCTTGAAAACAGTTCAAAGAATCCAGGCTCCTACCTCAATTACTCAACTGGAAATCAGTAGTTGGCTGGACTGTTCTTTTCTCCTGTTTCTTTGGGGACTTGTATTTAATTTTATCAGGCAACTTAAATCCACAGGATTTTCCAGAGAGTCAGATATTTGCTGTTATATAAATGGTAAAAAATCATCAATGGATAAACAGTGGGTGCTTGGAACAGAATCTGCAATTGCTAAATCTGCCAGAATGTAAATGTATTTTGCTGATTTAAAATGATAGTCAGCTACCTCCACCCTTATTTGTTTTCACCACTAGCTGTTATTAGATTCAGCTGTTTCACACTATTGTGGAATCAAGTATAAATACAAAGAAAATGAATTCACACTACTTGTATCTTGCCTTAATTTCCTGGAGAGGTTTCTAGCTCCTCCTTTACAGTCACTTTTCAGGTATTTCATCAATCTGTTAAAGTTACAAAGCAACAGTAATCTCAGTCTTCATGATCCAAGAAAAACCTTTACATATTGATAACAGAGAAAGAGAATCTGTCTAGAGGTATTTGTTTGAGTTTGTTCTTCACTGTCGAAGTGCTGACAGCCATAAAATACTTCGAAGAATAGTAAGGATTTGAGGTGATGAGGCCAGTTTTTTCAAGGGAGTTAATAGCATGCTTCTGGATTGGATGTGTGGTGGTGGGGAGAGAGTGCATATTTATAAACCAAACAAAAAACCCCAGGAGTTATTAGCATGAAGTATGTCATATATTTTTAATTACTTTTTAGCTTTAGTTCCCCCCTACTTTAGGGGATCATACTCTTCTAATTACTCATCTTTTCACCCTGTGCATTAACCACATTTAGTAACAACATGTGCCAATCAATGGCTTCTCTATTGTCTCAATTCAGGAAGAGTTCTCTAATAAGGACACCCCCTGGTTAAGCATTCCCCTCCATAGGGATGGACTTAATGTATTCTGAAATGCCTTCCTGAATTGAGGCTTAAGGAATCTGCCCAAGAAAAACCAAACACTTTTCTCACTCCCTTTAAATATTCTGAAAACTTTACAGGGGATTCCAAATCTATTTTTTTTCCTCTGCCTAGACACTGCATCTGATTTATGCTTAAAACTTCCTCCAAGAAGTCACAATACCGTAGCTGAAGACAGAAGAAAGGAGTTAATGAGCTATTAGCTGGGTTGCAGGTGAGCTTTGAGCAAAATAAAACTAGGAGCATGAAAAAATAAGAACTTCCTAATAAACTTCCAGAGACATGATAGTGGGTAGGCAAACAAATTAAGTAATCCTGTTCCTTTTTTCAGATGTACATGGGCAGGGATGTTTTCCAAAAGTATGCTTGTTTTTAATCAGTACCCAAAAAGGTGAAATGTTTTGAGAAAATGAGGTAACGTTGGGGGATCTCTTATGGAAGGATGAATCTCCTTCCTCTTGTAAAAGAAGGGAGTGAAATGCAACTTCTGCAGAGATGTCATTGTATCATGGTGCACTCCAAACTTTGGGAGAGGAGGCAGAACCATAGAAGTAGTCTTCAGCTCTGAACACACTGCTGTGGCACCAGGCCAACAATGCCCCACTTGTTGTGTTTTAATTATTGGCGGTGACTGGCCCTTTGTTTTATATAGTTCCACTCTCAGTAGGTCTTCTATTATGGATCGTTGGCAGGTCTGCACTACTCATAGTTCCAACAGTGATTGCTTTCACAAGAGTCATGAGAGAGATCACCTTTAATATTATCTGCGCTCTAGGTAGAAAACAATAGTTATTATTGGCACTCTGCCAGTGAATAGAAAGTGACATTTAAATGGACAGGACTGGTGCATCAAGCGGATGAAATTAAAGGGAGCCTGTGATGGCTAATAACAGGCAGGTATGGGAAAAGTCTGTGGGAATTCATTGTTTACAGGAAAGTACACCTGAGTGGACTGCAATACAGCTGATTGCAATTCACAGTGGGAGTAATGAGCTATCATGTGACAAATGCACTTCTCCCAGGATGGCATTAGTTAGTCCCTATGAGTGGAGATCATAGGTTATGCAAGGGAATTTGAAGTGCCATCATCAATGAGTGAAAATTCATTAGTAAAGTAAAAACACTTTACTGCCTCACATGGGGAAAACAGCCTTTTTGCAGCTCAATTCCTGATATTAAAGGAAGACTTCGGAAATTTAAAAATAGCATTGAGTCTTCACAGGGAGGGAATAGGGGCAATAGAATTCACCAGTCATGAATCCATACAGTGATTTAAGACTAGTTAATTGTATTAACACACTTCCCAATGCATGTATGATTGTTGGAAGAGTTCTGGATAAACATCCATGAAAAAGATTAAAAGAACCGCAATGGCATAGTTTAAGGTCCGAATGCCAAATCCTCATCCTATTGAAGTCAGTGGTACTTTAGTTCTTGGTTTCAGCTGACTAGTCAGTGATTCATCCAGCAGTTTCTTGGTCACTGAAATCAACCACCGATGAAGACTTTTGTACAAGCATTTATAACAGAATATTATTTAAAGAGGCAATACAATTTTCAGTATGGAGTTTGAACTATAATTCTTCAAAAATTGGTCCATTTGATTTTACTGTCCAATTTTCAAAACATATGGGCTAGCAAAGGACAAGAAAGAGAACCTCAGGGGGAAGGAGGGGGTGCAGAGTTAAAATCTCTGTCCTGAATAAATACACCTATTAATGTGCACACATACACCCAAAACATTTAATATTCACTAGTCAGGCATGGGGCCTAAAGAGATACCTAGGGAATTCAGACTCATTCACCACCTTTCATTCTCAGAAGGAAAATCCATTAAGGGTTTTACAGACCCACAGCTGCACATTGTTTCTTTACACAGTGGATTAAGCAATACACTTGATTCAGCGATGCTGCTGTTGTCGACATGCAGTTGGTTCGCCTTCTGTAGCAGCGGAGGCCAGTAGATATTAAACTCTTGGGATTGTGTTGGGATTCTGGAAAATATTACTCAGCTAAAAAAAATAAATAAATACCCCTGGGATGCTTGATATCCGGCATGGTTTTTAAAGCCATTGGTTCATGTTCTACATCTACACATTAATGACAAGTATGGGAGGCTACTGAAGAAGTGATAGATATGGAAAGAGGTAGTGAAATATCACTACCAACTAGAGCAGGCTTCTTGACAGCACAAGCAGCTTCAGGTTCACAGTTAAAGGAAAAACTGCTTTATATTTCCTTAATGGAGGCAGGTCTTGAAAGGTACGTGGAAATAAAAAAAATGAAGTGGCTTTCACAGTTGTGCAAACCTCACTTTGCACAACTAAGGTTTTTTCTTTCAAATCCTGGATGGGTTAATACCCTTTCCTCAGATCACATTGCTTAGCATATTTGAAGTGGGTTTCAACATTTAGAAATCTGGAGCATTAGGGACAAAGTTGGGGAGGGACTTGGAGCTTTAAAAATAAAATAAACCAGTTTTTAAGGTGGAGAGGAAGCAAAATCTGCGTATGGCTTCATGCATGATTTGACTGATCTTATCCCTCCTGTCTTTAATTTTTATTATCATTGTAACAACTCAGGAGGAGATTTGAGTTACTAAGAAGCAACTTCTCCATGGTAAACAGGGATTTAGGATCTTTCCTGAGACTATGAGTGGTCCTAGTCCCCATGAACCTTGCCTGACTAGAGAGCAAAGACAAATCCTGAGTGGCTGCAGGACTGGGAAGAAAAAGTATCTTGCCTACCTAGTGCCAGTTGAACTTGACCTTTGGGGAGAAATTTGTGATTTCTCTGCTCAAGTGGAGAGGCAGGGGGTGGTTGCCTCTAGGAGACATGGGGTTAATCAGTTGACACAGGTATGTGGCAGGCTACTGGGAAGAGCCAACAAGTGATGGAGGAACACGATTTGCTGCTGCTGTTTTTGTTCTGAAGGGCAAGTGGTTCAAACTTAGTCTGCCTGTAGGTCTGGGAGATTGGGTTAGGGACCAGGTTGGGGTAAACTTAGGGACAGGTTAGGAGACCCAGCAAAGGATACCTTGACTAGCATAGTGCGCACAGGGGCCACAAGTAAACAACAGTAGGAATTGAAATTTGTCCTTTGCAAATGTATCAAGCCTCAGCACCAGTGTTGACTACAAGATGTAGGTTTTATGGGATTGGTGTGAGGTGACCATTTTGAGCTTTTGCATCTAAATTTTAATCACTGGGGATTTGGTACAGAGTACTGGTGTGGTGTGGGGAGTATTCCTCGGAGGAGTCACCAACTACTTCTTTATATGCATTGAGGTTTTGTCTCTGCCCAGATAAAAGTGTTTGTTTACATCTGCAGACAAGGTTCCTTGGGTGAATTCGATATCTTTTATTAGACCAACGCTTTATTTCTTTCTCGTGTGACTTTTGTTCCCAAATTTTGTAAACGTACTTAAGGTTGTAGAAAGGAGAATTGGGGGTTTTAGCCTAATGGTAAGTAAGTGAAATTCTCTTAGACAAATGGTTTGAGATCCAGTTAATGATCCTAGGATGTCATAGTGCTCCCGGAAAATTCACAAGCTGATTCAAAGCCCAAACAGAAATGCCTGGTGTAAAACTGGGCTTGCAAAAATGTAACCTACTCTGGTAAATCATGGTGCCGAGTTGCACAGATGCAAGCCTTGTCTTACATTGGCTCAGGGCTAGGTGTGGCAGAATATCATCCCTGTCTCTCTCCAAAACTCTGCTGCCTGGCAGTTTGGTTACCATTTGGTCGCTCCTCTGCCCCATCTCTTCATGCAACTCTGAGCTGGATACATTCCTGAGGGAGGGCGAAACCTGCTCCCTCTGCCTACATGGCTGGTATCACATACCTGGGTGCAAGACTTACGCTCCGCTCCCTATTGTTTTAAGCAATGCCAACGTGACTGGGAGGGGGCTAGAGACCCTGCCAGTCTACCTGGCAACTAGGGATATATTTCAAATTGGTTGGCTGGCAGCCAACAGGTGCTGGCCTCCATTGGACCAGGTGAAGGAGGTCATAAGGTCTATATAAGTTAAGGATTGCCCGGATGGAGGGGCAGTAGCCATGATGAAAACTTAGAGAGAAGCTGGACCATCTGAAACTTGTTCTCTCTCTTGAAACTCATGATCAATGAACTGCCTGCCTCCAGAGGGAAGCTCCACCTGCCTCTGGATGATACTTGTGAGCAAGCTGCCTGAGATCTAACTAGATATATACCGTGCAGATGTGTGATCAAAGGCTACCCAGCCATGCCAGTTCGCTCTATGGGATTTCTCAGACATTGCTCTACCCTGTACCCTATTCCAACCCTACCCCTTGTAACCAATAAAGTTCTCCTTTGTCCCTAGCATGGGAGACTTATTGGGAGAGAGGCTACATTATGCCTTGGGGTCCCCTTGTTTTGGCTGACTAAGGGAGACCACTACTTGTGCTTCAGGCTAAGCGAAGCACCCCAAGTTCTTGAAGTGGGTCGAGTACCCTCAAGGACTACTAGGCCTGTGTTTCCCAAGGGGCACAGAGCTAGGATCAGTCCAGACCCTGGGTGGTGGCAGCATTACCCCCAGGCTAGTGGGTGTGCTCCGGGAAGGGGGTCGGCCAGACGTGAGGTGCCCCCAGGGAGGCACTCGGAGCCGGGAAGATGGCTGGGTGCAGGGAGGTGGGTGGCTCAGTGGAGGAGCACCGCCTAGTGGCCTGCCTCCCTAGGGGAAGGTAGTCATGATGAGGAGGCTTTCTCCAGACCCCACGCCTCTTCTCAGAGCCACAGGTGCTAGCACAGAACCAGCCTTAACCCAGCCTGGTCTGAGGAGAAAAGCAAGCAAGCAAGCACATAGCTGGCTTAATTCCCACCTCAGACCTGATGAGGAATAGTTTGCGTTGGAAGGCTCATCTATCTTTATTCCAACCATTTCAGTGGTCCAATAAAAGATATCATCCTGAAAGTATCCTTGAGAGCACATGGCCATGCAGGCCACTGGCAAAATATCACCACCTAGCCCATATTAGGGGCTTTTCTAAATTGATTCATATGTATTAGCTAGCCCAAAATATAAATGGGAGAGTGTTTTCATAGAAATACAACAAATCAGTTTAAATTCCTCCTTATTTCCGATTCTCCACCAGTGCTTTAGTCTTATGCGAAGTTTCTATACTTATGTAGTACAGAAAGGCAAGGAGGAGACCCAAGGGGAATGTCAATCACAGTCTGATTAGCATGAGCTCCTTAAACAGAGGCTTCATCTTTGACAACTGTGATATAAACTTATTCTTCCAAGAGTAACTGGAGGACAGGTACCTATAGATGTCATCCATCACCTTCAAACCTACTGACTGACTTACAACCTGCTTTCATAGGCTCTGTGTTCATTCTTTGACCTTGGCTATATTTTTTGATAATTTGAACTTTGAACGGGACAAGTTCTAGTATACAGGGAATATGAATGTTCTCTTTCTCAAGGGAGATGAAAGAAAGCCGTAGAATTCTATAATTGCAAGGAATACTTTCATCCAACATATTATTTTGATTTTTTTTTTTTTTAAATACAAAGTATTCTGTCTTTCAGATGCAACGTACATATCATATTTATGGTCAGGCTACGTGTGAAAAAATACAGTAGATTACTGCTGTTGCTTTTCTTAGATTGGGGTGGGCAATAATTTTGGCTGGAGGGCCGCTTAATGAGGTTTGGTAAGCTTTCAAGGGCTGCATGGGCAGCCCCACCCCTTGATAGTTGCTTTTCCCCCTGTTCACCATCTAAAGACTGGAGATCCCACCCCTGACCTTTGCCACCAGAAGTTCCTTCTGTTGCTTCTCCCCTTTCAGGAGGGGAAGGGGGTTGCCATTTTAGAACGAGAGGAAAAAAAACCCAAATCCTACATTAAAAGTCCAACACCTATTATATTTATATTTTTATACAAAAAATATTTTTGTCATAATTTGTGTTTGCATAGTGTATATAGAGGTGATCTCATAATCACTCAGAAATAAAGTCTTGGTCTTGTATATTGTATGGGGAATGTGGTTGGGGTGTGTGTATATGGTATGCATGTATGTATGGTGGTGTGTGTGTGGTGGGATGAGGTGTGGGGTGTGTGTGAAAGGATGCGGCTGTGTATGGTGGGGCAATAGGGTATGTTGGGAGGGTATGTACATGTGGGGGGGTTGAGGGCAGGGTGTGGGTATGTAGCATTTGTGGGCTATGAGGGAGGGAGAGGGCGTATGGGAACCCCCCCACACACACACGCACTCTCCATGATACACAGCCCCACAGGTGGTGGTGGCAACAGTAGGAAGTGGAGGTGCTCAGGGCACTTGTGCCTGGTGCAGGCGCTGGCACCCAGTGGTATGTGGCTCCAACCAGTGCTGCACATTGCAAGTGAGGTGCACAGCCTGACCTAGGCTCCCCACTACTGGAGGGAAGATCCACACACTGATGCCAGCTGCCTGTGCCACCTCTTGCCTTGCAGGTCCTGGGACTCAAAGGGGAAGCAAGGCCAGGGCTCCCCTCCACTTATGGCAGAGTCCCGGGACTTGGGCAGCAGAGAGTGGCAAAGGCAGCTGGCTCCAGCACATGGAGCTACCCTCTGGTGGCACACAAGTGTGGGGGCTGCTTGTGCACAGCAGAGTCCCCATGATAGACAGCCTGGCCAGGCTGCACTCCTTGCCACAATGTGCGTGCTGGCCAGAGCTGCACAACCCTGGGTGCAAGCACTTACGCTGGGTGCAAGCACCCTTGCCTGCTGCTGCTGCAGTTGCTGCCACCACCACCTATGGGGCTGTGTGCCATAGAGGGAGTATGAGGGGGGTTCCCCACACTCCTCCACCCTCCCTCACATCCACACCCTATGTACCCAAGCTCCACGCTGCCGCCGCCGCTCTCCTGAATGCAGGCTGTACGCTGCCACCAGCCTCAGCCCCATGATCCCACCCAATTGCTGCTCTCCACAACTTTCCTACCTGCTGCCCGGAGTGAGCAGGATGCTGGGGAAGCCAAGCAGGTCCCCCAGTGGCTGCTGCAGCAGTAGTCCCACCTGGAAACTGGTGCTAGCTGGCCTGGGCTCTTCCATGCACAGGTGTGGGAGCAAGGTGCAATGGGGTATTTTGGGGCGGGTGCACCTCACTCCCACCCTTGTGGGGGGAAGGTTCTGGGCAGGGTGGGTGCTGTGGGCCAGATGAAAGTGCCTGGCAGGCTTTATTTTGCCCACCCCTGCCTTAGATTCTGCAACATAGAACAGGGGTTTTTTTGGTGTCTACTGACTTCAACTAGTGTTGTGGGTCCTTGGAACTAGGCCCAACTGTTTCACATTGGCACCAAAATTACGAGGCACCCACAAGTAGTGGAAAATCTTGAATATGAAGGTTTAGTGAACAACCTAAGTCTGTGCACACAGTAACAGAGTGGGATTTGTACTTCCAATCCTTTTTGGTCCTTCCTTCCACTGAAGTTGTTGGTAAAAATCTCCAGCAACTTTTGTGCTGAACTGTGCTCTATAGCCCATACTGCCTTTAGACAGGGTACTGCTACCTAATATTAAACAACATAAAAGTTGTGCTATAGTTAAATCCAGAGTTTGTTCTCTGCCACAACAAAGCTTCTTCAGAATACCATCAGGTAATTCTGGTGTTGAAGGAGACTCCAGAGGTTACCAAGAAGTGACAGTGATTCTGGCTGATACTTAAACAGAGGAACATCAACTATAATAAATTTATTTTAAAATGTAAGCAATTTGTTTCCCTGTTCAGCAAGTAAAAAAAAACCCAGAAAACCAAACCCAAACAAACCAAAAAGATAGTCTAGCAAATTAATCATAAATAAAAAGTTCTGAATCCTAGTCCTGTGCACTGTATAGTAACCTCAAAATCTACCAAAATCAAAACCTTTATGGAACCTCAACAGGTGATTAGTTCCTAAGTTAGCTACGGATGCCAGTCCTTACAATGTATAAAGGTGGGATTGCCTTATTGGTAAGTGTGATTACTTTTGGACAGTAAATTATTTGCTTTTTGAATGTTTATTTCACTGATCTTAAGCTAATACATTTCCAACACTGGTATACGAAGGTTTGAATTTGCTTTGCTTTTATTTGCTCTAAAAAAAAAAGTCTGAATAAGAAAATGAAGTGAGCATCTGCACACAATCATGGCTCCAGAAGCAGGATCAGAGGCCAGTTGAGCCTTACATACATAAGCTATCAGTGTTATGTGCCAAACGCACTACATGCGCATTCAGAAGCTTGGAAATTCTGGAACAAAGACAGAGATAAGAGAGACTCATGAACATCTGCGAGGTGAGACAGCAATTATATACATCTTCTGTAATATGTAATGTTATATGTGTTATTGATGACATACTAGGATACAGGTCTTATTAGACTACTTATTGATAAAATATTTTGTGGCCAATAGGTATCCAGTACCATAAAGCAGCAGCACAAAGAGATATGGAGTACATGTCTCCAGCAGCGCAGGTGTCACTTAGTCATTAACAGTATTGATTTACATCAAAAGTTTGGTGGGGTCATTTTTAGTAAAGGCAAGGGGAGGGGGCAGAGGCTACAGAGATAGTGGGAGCAGAGGCCTGAGGCTGCAACTCGGGAGAGGCGGCAGAGGCAGTGGAGGGGCAGACTGTAGCTGAAGCTCCAGCTCTGGCCATAGGTTGGGTCTGGAGCTGCAGTCACAGCTGCCCCACCATGAGTCCCCCTGCCCCCCCCCAAATGAACATGGAAGGGAAGGCAAAGGAGAATTTGTATTTGTTTCCAGGACTTGCTACTTCTTCTGTGGCACAGCCAGCTGAATTTGCCCCTGACTGACAGTATTCTGAAATCAGAATTTAAGGGCTTGCTTGATTTCATTTCATTTTTCAGCCACCTCTAATATTGACCCAAACTGTCCCCTGCATTCAGGCTGCTTTGAGCCGAGCCATCTGTGCACGTTGGCCATGCTAACTGTGGTATAACCCTTCCAATGAAGCAGGCATCCTCTGGTGACTTCATGTGACACTGGTTTTCCTCAGCAGACTATTGTAAAAGTAGCTCATCTGAAGAAAGGAGTGGGCTCTGTACTGCCCTGTGACACTTCAGTTCCCAGCTAGTATAATGGGCAGAGGCAGCCAGCTCAATTTAGAGAAATGCCTAGAATTTTTTCAACTGTTCTGAAGACTGAAATGTTACCCGGCTTGGACAGGAAGAGGTGAATGGCTTCTCGCTTCCTTTACGCACCCACCCTTCTCCTGGATTGTTTTCTTTGACTGCAGTTAAGAATCTGAACGTGTTCTCCTCATCGTATACATTCTTTTTAAGCTCCAAAATGAAAGTAATTTGGAATCAGCATAGTCTTTTCAATCTCTCTTTATTTAGTGTAACTACAAATATTTCAGAATTAAAAGATTTTTTAGTTTAAAAAATCAGGATAAAAGCATGATCATTTTTGAGTCCAAGCACAAAAGAGTTATTATTTTGTACCCAGTTACTTGTTACACCTATGCTAAAATGCCCTAGTTGTTCTCTGTTAGTTTGGTGCCTGCAGAAGTTGCTATAACCAACAATTCATATGTTTCAGGTTCTGGACTATCACCTGAGTTGGATATGATTTTTCAGGAACTTGCTCTAATGTCTGTTGTAGGGAAGAAGACAGGATTCTGCCAAAGTTGTATCTGTACTTAGAATATGCATTGTGAAATTTATGACAAGGCTAATCTGGAAGATAAGTGGGCAAAGTAGAGAAGATTAGTATAGTCTGACACTTTTAATGCCAGCTTCTACAAAAGCTACTGAACAGGTGGTCTTCATCAGCAGGAAGATATTTTATTTTGAGGTAGCCATGGATCTATGAAGGGCAGAAATGTTTTGATCTTCCTAAGGCAGCAAAATCATTACAACTAGCTGCTATACATCTTTAATAATTTAACAATAACAGCTTTTTTTAGAGGCTAGTTACTAAGTGCAGTCAAATGCCTTGGACATATCTGGCCAAATAGACTGCTAATTCAAGCCTCTTGGTTTATTTAGTTTAGCTCCAGAGCAGTAGTGCCCAACCTTTTTGCCTGGTGGGCCAGGCTTGACAGTGTCTGATCTGTCCGCAGGCTCCCTATCTAGCACCCACATGGGCAAACAGAAGATAATGAGCAGTCACTTCCTGTAACTATGTCTTTGCCTGTAGTCTCCTCAAATTGAAGAGCTTGCCATCAGTCTGGTATCTGATGTCAATCCCAGTGTCCCAGTGATTGCGACTATGGGCATGGTGGGTACCTCCTGGCCATGTGGGGAGCGGGGTGGGGGGCAGGGGACGATGACACAGAGGGCAGGAGTGGACAGGTTGGCCCCAACACAGCCCCATAGGAGAAAAACGCTTGACCCAGCCACATAGAGAGAGAAGGAGGCATGGTCCAGCCACACAGAGAAGGAATGGGGTTTGGCCCGGCCCTGCGGGGGGAGGAAGGAGTGTGGGTAGGATCCAAACCAGCCCCACAGGGGAAGCGGGTATGATCAGGCCCCAATCTGCCCTGCAGGAAAGAGAAAGGGCATGGCCCAGCCTTGATCCAGAAGTGGGGGATTGGCCCAACCCCACAGGGAAAGGGGTTGCATCCTAGCCTGTCCTGGCCAGGTCCTGGTAATTGTTTGGGAATTAGGTAGTGGGGTGTTTGGCCATATTAATGGCCAGTGCTTCCCTGCTGTCAAATTTCCTGAACTGTGGGGAGCCTCATGGGCCAGATGCAATGGCTGTGTGAGGTGTGTTTGGCCTGTGGGCTAGAAGTTGAGCACATCTGCTCTAGAGGCATATTTTGGATTAGTTTTTCCTCTCAAAAAAGTGTTGTATTTGCTTTCTAGCAGCTTCTTAAATAAACTGAAGTTTAAATCAGTATATTACTGTGTATTAGTGTACCGTGGAGCCAAAGGCTCCCATCACTTGAAGTGGAGAGCGCAGTAGGCCTAACTTGCTGCATAGGGCTCCAGCAAAGGAGGAGAAGCTGGCTATTGGGTAAAGGGGAAACCCATGTGCATGACTGGGGAGCCACATAACCAGAAGGGGTGGGGTTTTGAGGCATATAATACCAGAGCCTGATGCAAAGTAAGGAGTCTGGTTCTGTATGCTACAGGGGGAAAAAGCTCCTGGGAGAGCAGGGCTGTAGGAAAGAAGCCAACGGACACCGAAGCTACCCAAGAGAGCCAGACAGAGTCAAGGTCCAGGGCATGAGGGGTGCAGCCAAAATAAAAGGCTGGAAAGGCTGAAGTCCAGACAAAGGTTTGAGGCCTGAGGGGCCAAGTGCTGCACTGGGGCCAGGGATCCCCTTCTGAATTAATTCTGAGTAACAACTGCAAGGGATGCGTATGGCTATGGAGCTGGTAACAGGCTGTGATTATCACCCCCAAGGTGACTTGTGCACCAAGGCACAGATAAGACTGTGAGAGCCGCAATGTAGCACCAGTGGAGTGAGACTGGTACCAGTTGGGCACGTAAAGCACAAGACAGGTGAAAAACTATGGCTCACTCTAGGACCTTGAGGCTGCCTCCTTAAGTAGTATAAAATCCATCTAGGTATGACATGCAAGGTACAACAAGGAGGCTATCCTGAGGAACCACAGTGGGACAGAAGTAGTTTGGCCACCAGGGAGTGTTGCAGACACCCTTGGGGCCAAGTTCTGCTACAATCAGCTACAATAACAGAGATTAAGCCTGATATAAGCAAGTTATTCTCTGTATGCAAAATTAGCTACTCTTTTGAGAACAGTATCCTTCAAGGAGGCCTCTGATTATGGGAATAGCACAAAAGTGATATAAATGAAATTGGCGTACCTACTACTACTAATGGGCTTTTTGGTCATTTTTACTCACATTGAAGAGTCACTTGATCTCAGTGGGACTACTTCTGGATTACAGTACTATTCATTGGGTGTATCTACACATGCTATTTGTGCAAAGAAATATGCATTTGCATGTGCACCCGGAACTGCAGCAATCTGAGCTGGGGTGGAGCAGCCCTGAGCTGGCAGTGGACCCCAGGGTCAGCTTCAGGCACTGGGTGGTGGCGTTGTGTAGTGGAGAGCCTGGCTGGGGCCCAAAGGTACTACAGTGTGGGGCTAGGCAGCAGGCAGCCCCCGCATTTTAGTGCACTTTTGCTCCAGCCCCCTCCTGTCACTGTCCACACGTGCATTTTGGCAGAGTAAATTACTGTGCCTAAGGATAGTACTGTCTTGAACTGTATTACCTTAAGTGGAGTTCATTTACTTTGCCCTAATACCAGCACACGTACACATCTGATGCTCTACTGCGGAGCTAATTAATCAACTCTGCAGTAAACCGCATGTATAGATGTGCCCAGTGTGATTAAAAGTTGCAGAATGGATCATGATACTAATCATGTGCAAACCCCCACATGCCGAAAGAACTACATTAAAATAGCATTGCTAAGGTTGCAAACTCAAGGACTTGCTAATAGAAAATGCCAAAATAAAATTGCATGTACAATGTAGTTTAACCCTGTTGTGAAAGGATTTTTCTTATTATGTAATTACATACTGTGTTTCCATCCGTGAGTCATTCAGTGCAAAGGATGGATGGTGCTCACTGGATGAGCAGCCCTTCACTATTTTGTTTGTTCCTTATTGTTCAGCCTTGTGCCTCTTTTATTGAACTCTATTCAAAACCTGCTTTGGCAACACAATTGTAATTTTCTTGTAGGCTTTTCTGTGCTGCTTGTCATCATGGACTATACTTTACAAATGTTAATTCACTTATTAGCATGACTGTCCTGGGGAAGGATCCACTAAATTTGGGTGCCCACTTCAAACTTGATTTTTCATAATACATAGTACTATGTATCATCTAATACAAGGGTAAAACTCAGGGCAAGGGGAGGGGTGAGAGGTATCGGGGAGCTGCAGGTGTTGGCACAATTGTGACTCACCCCGATCAGTGCCATAACGCACCTCCAACAAGCCTCCATACCCTAGATTTCAGCAGTGGGCCATGCCTCCAAATTCCCAGCCCCTTCAGGAGCCCCATGAGTCAGACGGTGGAGTCTCGCAGGCTGCATTTAGCTTGAGGATTGTATACTTGATGCCCCAAATTTTATATGTTGAAAACATACCTTGTAGTGAATCTAGCTGAAGCACTGCAGCTCAGTACTTCCACAAATTAGGAATGCATAAACAATATTTTTCACAGATCAGAACTTGTCACAAAGAAGCTATGTCCAAGACAGGGATAGAATCCAGTTTACCAGCTCAACATTCAGCTGCCTATGCATCATCTTTTCTTTTCATGCAGTTTTCTGTCTCCTACTAGGCACCTTCTGATTCCTTGAACAAAGGAAGTAGGGGCCTTATAGGTATGCATCTAACTGCAGAAAGAAATAATGTTGCAGAGTTGACTTAATTTTTAATTTTGATTTGTTAATCTGCTCGAGTGCTTAGACATACCTTTCAGTCTAGATTCTTTTCATGGTAGAGAATATTTTATGTAATCTTCTGGATTTTAAAAAAATCAAACTGACACCCTCACAAACTGTTCCCGAGGAGTTTCATGCTCTGGCACTGTATTGACACCCACATGGGTCACCAGCCTGGGTGGAACCTTTAGACCTGGGTCTCAATAGGTGCCTGCCATTGAGTTCCCCAAAATACTACTATATGAGCCCATTCTCGAGGGAGAGGAGACACTTTTTCCAGTGGGTTTCATAGATAATTGTTAACAGCAAAGGAAGGGTGAGATTACAGCAGCCCAGAGATGAATTTCTAGGGGCAATTCTTCTCAGCCCTCTCTATGTCTGAGTTGTGCTCATTTTGATTTTATATATATAGATATAGATAGATAGCTATAAATATATACTATCTATCTATCTATCTATCTAATTTGGGAAATGTATGCTGCAAAGGTCTAGCAAGTTGGGTAAATGCAAGCTGAGGTTTCCCAAAGGCTTGTTTATGACTTCGTCAAGTTGAATTTTTCACAGAGCTGATGAGGCAAATTCCTGACACAAAGGCCATCCTTGCCAAACTTCAAGGCTAAGATCCGAAGTGTAGAAGTGGCAAAACATTTCAAAGAAAAGATGGGAGATGGGGCAAGCAACGTATTTTCCCTGGACTCTATTTTGGCAAGAGCTGATCCATTAGGATTACAATTAAATAGATAAAGAAAGCAACAACAACTACCATAACCACCCCTAACTCCATGACCCCACCTCCTAAAGGGATATACCTCTCATGGAATCAAATTGCATACAGTTAGAAACAACTGAAAACAGGGACTTGCAATATTGAATAGGCAGTGTTAGAGTGCCATGAACCAGGCCTGTAATACATTGTCAGTGTTCAGAACGTTATAGAAAGTAAAAACATCTGCATTTCTATAAACATAGAAAAACAGCACATGCAAACCATCAAGTGTTTCTGGAACTTGTTAGGTCCACACTTGCTTATTATATATAGTAAAGGCATATTTCCCGCTGCACCCAATGCTTTGATGTAGAGAACTACTGTCATACATGCTACCTGTGAGCAGCAATCAGCTAGTGAGTAATGTGTATAATTCTCATACCTCATTCATACATTTTTCAAGAGTTATTATTGCTCCACTGTTCAGTATCTCTGCTTTTCTACTCTCAAGAGTGGCAGAAGGCAAGATAGCCTTGTACCTTAAAGACTAACTACATCAGAGATGCACAAGCTTTCTTAAGCAGCTAAAAAACTAGGTCTTCAGAACCTAAAAAAGACCTGAAGGAAGCAGAGATTGTAAATATAAACCAGTAATTAGGATACAAAGGATACAGAGTGGTGAGAAAAAGGAGACAGCACAGCTGGAAGAGGCCAGTTGAGTATAAAAGAGAAAAAAACCCAAAGCAGTTAACTTACTGATGGACATAGGGGTTAAAAAATTGAATCCAGTTAATGGGATAAGAATCCATTGTTTCAGCATAAACCATACTTAACACAATCCAATCTGTGGATAATTGCTTGTTTTGCAATTTCCTATACATGTTGCTGTCTGAGAACAGCTACTCTTTGATGTCAGCAATGGAATGGCCATGGAGGTTAAAGTGTTTTGCCACAGGCTTGTCTGTCCTTCTGGGGCTAATGTCAACTTGGTGTTCTTTCATTCTTACACGTAAGGATCACCCGATCTATTTAATGTAGAAAGCAGAGTGGCGCTGTAAGCATAGTGTGAGCAGGTGATGGCTTGTATGACATCAGTAGAGGAGTAGGTGCCTATAACAGATAATTATAGCATCCATGTTATTTTGTCTAGTGATGAAGTGATCTGTGTTGACGAGAGAGCACAGCTGGCATCTGGACCTAGAGCAAAGTCTGGTGCCGTGGTAGGACAAGAAGTAAAATGCTTTGTTTCCGCCCATTTCTACCCCCTCACTGCGCCACTTCCTTTTTCCTCCCCATCATACCTTTTGTATTCCTAACTACTTTCTGCTTGGAATCTCTGCTTCTTGCAGTCCCTTCTTAGCATCTGATGAAGTAAGCAGCTACTTCAGAAAGCTTACGCAACTCTGATTTCCCAGTAGTTAGTCTATAAAGTGCAAATCTATCCTGCCTTCTGCCTAGCAAGGCTAGCTACCTCTCTCTACTCTCAAGGGTGCCATCATTTTGAAACAATGGCAAATGTCATCTCTCTACTGTAGAAACAGTTGTATGTCTGATAGTTTTATTAAGCCTGTACTCTATCAGACTTGTCTACTCCAACAATTTTTTTTTTACGTTTCTTAGTAAATCAACTAGTTATCAACTGCATTGACACCAGCTTGGACACTTATACCTCACAAATCATGATATGAGTCAGACTTTTGGAGTTCTTTGGTGACTTGTGTATACAGCATCCTGCAGCTGAGTGACATCCATTCGAAAGAAAACCACCTGGGATGGAAAGGTACTTCAGGGTTTGCTAAAGCTATTAAGGGGTAGAAAGCCTCCACACTCATTTAGTTTATTAAGTAGCATCAGTTTACATTGGAAATTCACAGTGACCACTTTTCAGATTTTGGCCTTCAGGCTCTATAAGTGATTTTCTTTTCTAAAACAAATACATTGTTTAGGGAAAGTTTTCATACAGTTTCTATTTTTTAAACAATTCTGCTGGAGTGACTGTCACTCACTCCATATTACATACTCTGTATATATGTAATTATAAAGTAAAGGTTTGAGTTGAGACATTTCTATCAGGTGCATGTTCACAGGATCTCCGAGGGTTACATTTATTTACTTCTGAATTCATATGTTACTCTTTTTTTTTGTAGTTCTGCCATTCAGTGCACTTTGCCACCTGAATTTTTGATCATATATTCAAAACCTGTAACATTGTTTTGTGCTTTTTTGTTTTTAAAGTTCTGCTACAAAAATCTTTCCTCTTTTAATTGTAGATCAGATAAAAGTTGAGAATACATGTTAGAAAAATCAGCCTAATACTGGTAATTTGTTCTTTGGGATGTTGCAGTTTTGTTATCTGTTTTTCCCCTTTCTTAATGGTTAGAGAAGATGTAAAAATAGTGAGCTGGGAATCTTGACCTCTGAGTAACACATGCTCATTTTGTTTACTCATTTTGTAGACCCAAAGTCTCAGAAATTGACTTCATGAAACTAAGCTAAATCTCATTCAGTCCACTGGGAATTCATCTTGAGCAAATATTGCTACATTTAGTTCATTATCATTTTGGGAACCCTGATGTAGAAAATGCTGAATTTTTTTAGTTGTATTTCTACTAATATTTCAGACCTGTACATTTTATTGCAAACTATGGTAACTTGGCCTTACAAGCCTAGGGATATGAAAGTTAGGAACAATAGTAAATTGGAAAAAAACTCCAGAGAGTGATTCTAAAAGAAACACGAATGAAATGCATGATGATGTGTGGGTGAACAATGTGGTAATGCAAAAGGCTTCTGAGTCAAAATTTTATGTAATTACATACCGTCATGCACAGTCTATATAGACCATAAGAATCTTATTCTATTAACTAGATCTACAAGCATAATATCAATCAATATTTACTCTTGGCAAAGAAAAACTTGTAATAGCTTCAGTTTTGCCTCCAGCTGGACAATAAAACTTTCTTTATTTATGCTGAAATGGCACAGTATAAGGTGTAACATTATTCCCTTTCCCTCAGCCGGAAGAGTTTGCATCAAATTGAATTGTTTCCATTCAGTTATGTCCTCTCTTGATAAATATTTTATTAATTTCTCATTATTTTTATTTTATTATCCTGAATATAATAATGCAGGAAGATAACTAACAGACCTGTTTGTAACCACAAGGAGAGGCCTTGTTGTTGCTTCCAGACTTTGTTGGCCTGGCTGTATTTAGACCACATGTTGTTGCGGGTGGTCATGAAAATCAACTTATGCACTAGTCTATTTTAAGTCATCATAAAAACTCACATTTTATGTTGCACTTGTGGTTATCACTAAGCTCCACCCATTCCAGTATGATCTTTGTTTCCATAGTAATTAATGCACTTCCCAGTATGGAGAACCTAGGGAGAATAAAAAGTGCATGTGTGTGTGTGCCAACAGGAGTAGTAAATGCCACAAGTCAAACAATATATGATGAGGCGTGGTGCTTTCATGTTCTTGTGCCAGTTTTCTTGTTTTGGTTTAGGGTAGGGGAAAAGAAAGGTTCAAACTCCAGTGTCTCAGATGAAGGAGTGATTTATTGTTGTGAACAAGTACAAATATAGTAGTAAATTGTTGGGTAATTATATAAATTGTTGTTGGGTAACTTACAGCCCCCTCTCCCCCATGCACACATGCTCTAGATAATTATTTCCTGTGTGTTATGCTAATTTCCCAGGAGTAGAAGACCTCCCTATAATGTGTCATCCTACATCCTGAGCTTGCCCACTGAATACAATTGCGTTTGCACATAGGTTATTTAGGAAATAAGATACTCTATCTAAATGGCAATACAGCCTTTGCATTTCAGTCATGGGAATTTACAGGTTTCTTGTTGTTTATTCAGTGCAATAAAATGAAAATTACCTCTATGTATATTTAATGTAGCATATGCAGAATTCAAAGGCAGCCAGTTTCCAGACTTTATATTGATGTGTTCTATACACAGACTTTTTTGTGCATACAAAGTTTTGTGAAAATCAGACTGACTTTTGCTGAATTTTGCTATTCCAGTACAAGAGTGGGAAGTAATATCTTACCCTAACCCTTTAAATGTACAATCCTCCATAAAAATGATATCCGTTAAATCACCCCTTTTAAGAACGCTGTTCTGTTATGCAAGGCCTAGGCCTTCCATTATTCCCACAACCTAGTGCAAAGTCAATTAATATTGTTTTTAACCAGACTTTAGGAATAATAGAAGTCAGCATCCCATTGAATGAATCCAGGTCATGTGGTCCTACTGGTTCAGAGCTCATACATTACCATGATGGGCACGATAGTAAAATGTAATGTTCTGAAATGAATAGGATGCAATTCAATAAGGGCAAATGCAAAGTATCTACCTTAGTTAGGAATAGGCGAATATACAAATACAAAATGGAGCATGACTAGCTACCCAGCAGTTCTGCTGAAATGGATCTGCAGCTTTTAGTAGATGCCAACTAAACATAACTTAGCAATATAATATTGTTGTTTTTTAAAGGCAAACACCATACTCCAATGTATCAAAAGGAATATAGTGTTATCCACATAATGTGATTTTTCTACTCTACACACCTCTGGAGTACTGTATCCAGTTTGTAAGAAGTATACTGACCTCTTGGGGGAGAGGCTAAAGAAGAGCAAAAATGTGGTCAGAGGTTTAGAAAGCATGACCTATGAGGAAAAATGGAAAGTACTGGATTTACTTAGTCTAGAGCAGAAAGGACTGAGAAAACGCATGATATCAGTTTTCAGTTATGTAAAGGGTCCAGTTCAGTTTTTCATCCTTCAAATTCAAAGATGATCATGACATCACTGGTTGGCTTGGGTTCTGTAAACCCATGAATGACTGATCAGGTCAATTTGTTCTTGAAACTTTCTGTGGCGCACTGAACAAGAGATGCCACTTAGGGTTGCTTGATCAACAGTAGGCATGTTGCTGCTGCTGTGAGAGTTGCATTGTTTGCACTTCTACTCTGCCTCAGCAGTTCGTCTCTTCTTGTAGACTGTAGCTCCAGTACGGATGAGGCTTCACCAGGTGGAATGATCATGAATGAGATCTTCCCAAGACTCTGGATCAGTGTTGAAATGTTTCAAGGTTGACTTGAGGGAGTCGTTCAAAAGTTTCTTCTGGCCTCCCTGAGAGCACTTTCCCTCCTTTACCTTGCCATAGAAGATCTTTTTTGGCAATTGCTCACCTGACATCCTGGTGACATGGCCTACCCATCTCATCTGTGATTTCATCAACAGCGTGTGGATGCTTGGAATGCCTACCCACGTGAGAACCCTAGTGTCTGGGATGTTGTCTTGCCATCTTATCCTCATCAGGTTCCTCAGACAGCCCATGTGAAAGTGGTTTGGTTTCACAGCATGCCATGTAGACATAGCTACTGTTCACAAATACAAAAGAAGAATCTAAACTACATAATAGAGGGCTGTTCTAAATTTAGTTGTGTGGAGGAAAAAAAAAAACTCTGTCATTGTGGATACTCTTTGGAAAGCAGTCAGAAATCAAGCAGAATATAACCCTGGATAAGGAACTGACTTATATAATACTCTCCCAACCCCATTTATTCTGAAGTTTTCAGTTCTGTGAATGCAACTTTGGGTGAGAGAAGCCACTTGTTCAAAATCATTAGACACTTCTATTATTGTTGTGCTGTGAAACAGAAGTTTGTGTGCTAATTGTTGTGCTGGGAAACGCAAGTAAAAACATCACGTTGTGTTTCGCTACTGAACCTGTCACTTCTCTGATCTAGGGAAAATCAAATAACATGGGGGAAGAAGGGAGGAATCTAGTAAATGTGTCTTTGCCCACCTAAAACCCTTCTGCATTCAGAGTTCTCTATGGCACCCGTTCATCCCAGTAAATTCTGGAAAGTCCCGACTGACTTCTATGACTTTTCTAGACCTTTTCAAGTGTATCCTTCAGAAACAGATGTAATCAAAGCTGATTGATCCTGAAATCAGCTGTAATTGACACTGAGGTCAGCTTCTTCTGTGCCAGCCAACAACCAGGGTGAACCAGCTCCTCCTGCCCCCCACTGGGAGTGTTGGCCTCAAAGTTGCCTCACTTTAGTACTGCTGGTCATCTTCCAGTCCTGCATAAATGTACCTTCCTTCTCTTCCAAACCCTGCTAGTATTCCCACATGCTCAGATACATCTCTGTTTTTAACAAGAAATACTTTTGCATTCACTAATTGGACCCAGTATCCTACTACACCCCTATGCATAACACCTGCAACTTCTTTAGCTTGCTACATTTCCACAGCGTGCTGTGTGACTTTGCCAGCAGAAATAGTGAATTCAGCAGCAGCTGCTGCATCAATTAGCTCTTCAAACCTGAAAATCGTGACATTAGTTGCACTCTTTTGGATGCATGATGGACCTACTGGAGAGCCTGTAAAAGAGGTTGCCAACTTTTTCTTTCAAGTTTTTCTATGGTGGGGGGTTGCGAATATGTGTTGGATATTTTTTGAGAATATTTATTTTTGAAATGGACAAATCTTTGACCTTAATTCTCTCTTTCTCCTCCCCTGTATTTTATTCTAGTCTATTCTATTCTAGATGTATAGTTTTGCTTCACTCTTAACTTACCAGCATAATGCAGATACTGCCTCATGAGCACTCTCTTAAAAGGCATGTGTAACTGCCTGTGCCTTCTGATTTAAGAACCCTGTGTTGGGTTGCCATTTTCTTGTGACCACTGATGATAATTGTCTCACTTGTACCTCATGTTCACTCTATTTGCTTGTTGTATCCCCACGTTCTTGATTGTCTTCATATATTACTTCATTTACCCAAAACCAAGACAACCTTGAATGTAAGATGAATATCTAGTAATTAGATTATGTACATGGGAAATTTATACATTTGTTATAATTTTCCATTAACAGAATCTAATTACTTGATAGTCATCTTAAATTTGCAGTCCCCCTGCCCACCACCACTGCAGTGGAGAAAGCAGGGCAGGCGGTAGAGGACATAGTAGGAGGGCAAATAGTGGAAAGCAGATATTGGGAGGGGGGAGGTTCAGCAGCTTGACCCCTGTCCCTTGCTTCCCAATACCTTGCCCTCCTGCCTTTTGCTTCTCCCACCAATTGCCCTCTCCTACCACCTCCCACCCTATGACTGCCTTCCCGCATACAGTAGTTTATCCTGCCCTCTCCTTATGCAGCCTTGGGCCCCCCATCCCCCTTCTGCTTCCTTCCCCTCTGTCTTCTCTCCCCCTGATGTCACCATTGTCCCCCGCCCCACCTCTTACCCTTGCTCTGGCTCCAGCCAGCTCCAGCCATACTCCAAGAATCGGAGCAGACGTATGCTCTATACCCTGAGCTCATGTGGGGGTTGAGACTGCCAGAGCAAGGTAGGGAGCAGAGGCTGTAGGGGAAACCAAGAGCTGAAAACTAAGTGAATGAAAACTAAGAACTGGCATTTTCTGAGGAGTACCTGGAATATAAGAAGAAGAGTCTAAAAAGGGTGAGAACCACTGCACTACTTCAATGCCTCTTCAGGCACGCTTTTTCTAGAGGGCTGAATACAGTGTTAACACCAATTGATTTTGTACTGGGATTAATGTTTTCCAAGGTACAGTCTCATAGATAGGTCACTCTAAGAAATAAAATATAGAGCTAGTAGACCATCTTAAATGTTGGTCATTCAGTTGGGCTCACTTTAACAAAATATGAAGCGTAGACTTAACCTGTGATCCTGTTTATTTCTTCATCAAGAAATGACTATTTTCCATAGGGCGTGACTGTGCCCATTCAGTGCCACTTAAACAGCAGTCTCATTGATAATTGTAGCCCCACTGTGGTGTTAGCACAGGGTTCAGGTTAGCAATCTATTTGTTGAAACTCTGGGGGTGTAGGGAAGAGCAGTGGCCATGATATACCTTGACTTTAGCAAGGTTTTTGATACAGTCTCCCAAAACTTCCTTGCAAACAAGCTAAGAAAGTAGGAGTTGGTTGGATGAATGGACTGTAAAGTAGATAGAAAACTGTCTGGATTGTCAGGGTCAGAGAGGATTAGTCAATGGCTTAATGTCTAGCTGGCAGCTGGTCTCAAGTGGAATGTCCTTGGAGTCATTCCTGGGGCCAGTTTTGCTCAATATATTCATCAATGACTTGGAAGATGGCACAGAGTGCGCCCTGGGGAAGTTTGCAGATAACACAAAGCTGAGGGGAGTAGTAGATATGCTGGAGGGTAGGGATAGGATTTGGAGAGACCTTGAGAAATTGGAGGATTGGACCAAAAGAAATCTCGTGAGGTTCAACAAGGACAAGTGTAAAGTCCTGCACTGAGGATGGAACAATCCCATGCACCAGTACAAATTGGGCACCAACTGGCTAAGTGGCAGTTCTGCAGAAAAGAAACTGTGGGCTACAGTGGACAATAAGCTCAATATGAGCTAACAGTGTGCTCTTGTTGCCAAGAAGGCTAACACTACTGGGCTGCATTGGTAGGAGTGTTGCCAGCGGATCAAGGGAAATGATTATTCCCCTCTATTCAGGATTGATGAGGCCATATCAGGAGCACTGTGTCCAGTTTTGGGGCCCCACTACAGAAAGGATATAAACAAATTGGAGCAAGTCCAGAGGGGGGCAATGAAAATGGTTAGAGGGTTAGGACACGTGATTTATGAGGAGGGACTGAAGGAACTGAACTTTATCTGGAGAAGAGTAAATTGTACTAGATGACCTCCAGAGGTCCCTTCCGACCCTCAGTTCAATGATTCTGTTTAGTACTGCCAAAGGTGGTCATGCGGCCTCAAAACTTGCTGGAAGAAGGTTTGTGCCAAGCCCTGCACACAATATGTTAGACCAAAAGGCATGAGATGGTAATGTGCTGTGCATTCCTACCTAGTGTGCTTAAGCTGTTTGAATGTGAGGAACACCGAATCGGGACGTGGATAAGATTCCTCGCTAAAAGCTAAGGGATTCAGCCTGGTGCGTCTACATGGAGACCCCAGTCAGGGGTCTATTGTCATGGGAGAGATGGATATATTATACCCTATAGCTGGGGCACTGGCTGGGGATAGGGTCTGTCCTGCGACTGATTCAGAGCAGAGATTTTCATTGTAGACCACAGCTGAACAAGCAGGTACTTGAGATTTTGGCCAATGTATCCCAACAAGCTCTATTTACTTCACCAGCTGGAAGAGGTACAGATTTTCTTGCATTTGTGTTATCAACGTTCACTTACAGTTAAAGCATGTCACCACCTACATCTTGTGTTTCAATTCTCATCACAGCCGGAGTCTGTGAACCTGTGGTAATAAATAAAAGCGCTGCACAGAGTGGCGGAGAGTGTGTGGGAAATAACAGGTATCGCCTTTGGTTCTGTGTAGGCAGTTAGTATGGAGAGAAAAAATGAAACATGAAGAACTATAAAGGGAAATGTGTCTTGAAACAGTAATACTGTGGGGTTGATCCAACCCACACTGATGGAGGGGTATTAATATCAGTGGAGTTTTTCTGGATTTTTGTAACAAGGGAAGTCAGAGACTATAACTTCACAGAAGTCAGAGAAGCTGGAAGTGTGCTGCAAAGGATAATAAGAGTTCTTCTGTCTCCATTATGGAACCAAAAATGTCACCTGTTTCCCTGTTTTGTGACTTTCCTGGAATATATTCCTCTTTTGGCATCTGTAGTCTTTCATTTTGGTTTATACTTCCCCTTTCCCTAGGGTTGTCTGTCAGTTTTTCAGTGGTGCTGTTGAAGGACCAAAGCTGCTACCCACAAGGGTGGAAAAAAGGGACTGCCACAGACCCTGTTAGCAGTGGATGGCTTCTGAATTTGGCAATGTCTGACACACTTGAGGATACTATTAAAGCAATAACACATGACAGGCATGTGTCCCCTTCCTCGGGACAGTTGTAAACAACTGGTCTATTTTGAGGTATGAAGATGAAGAAGTGATTTCAGACACCTGAGATATAAAACAGTCTCTGCAGGAATGCGCTCTATGAGGTTTCCTGTATCTGTTATTAAAGGTGTTTCTTCTCAGTTGTTATAACTCGAGTGTTTGCTGGAAGTTATTGCCACTATGTCACTGTTAATAAGAAATCTAAAAATGTCATTTCTGTCTTGGGCCTAAATGCCACTGCAGGCTTATATTATTTGTGCTTATCATGCATATTTTCATTGTGCAAGGTGTGTTTAAGGTACTCATTCTCCTCTAACTCTTTTAATATGCCACTCCTTTAATGAAGAAGTAGGACCATCTTGGCAAGAATGTGCAAAAAGTGTTTAAAGAGGTAAAGGATTGTATTAGCTGAAGGGACAGAGTGGTTCCGAGGACAGCTTTACGATTCTACGTACCAGTTCGTAGCTAGCTTTCTGAGCTGCCAAAAATCAACCAGAAACCCTACCCTACTTCCTCAAACTGAGCCATTTCTCGATGATAAGCACACCCCTTTCCATATGAAGTCATCAAGAACTCTTGTTCCTCTGCTAATGAAGAGGGAAAAAAATATATTGCATCTCCACTGCACGTCTTAGATTCCCCCCTCTCACTTCAAACAGTGAAAAAAAACTGAACTGGATCCAATCCATATAAAACCATCAGGATAAGATGTGTTTTTTCCAGGATAAATGAGCTACCAGAGGAAGTTTTGAAAGAAGCCACCCAGAATCACCTGATGAGCCTGATCTTATAGCCACAAATATCTTGGACTCTCTGCCTATAACCAAACTAGAGGAAAACCACTTAAACACAAGGCACCACTGAGACCCATAGACTATATAAAAAAAAAAGCCATAGCACTTGAGATCAAATAGAAAAAGGAAACACAGCAGCTCTCTTAGACCTTCACTAGCTTCAGAGGAATGCAGTAGACAACAGAATCCAGTGCAGACATATAAAGTACTGTAATGAAACTTAAAAAGATCTGCTATAAAAGGAAACATTTGTTTTCTGTGCTTAAAGAGCCAAGCTGAGGGTATCTGAAAAACTGAAAAAAACAGGGGCTAGGAGGAAGTACAAGGCCTCCAGCAGAACATAGCCATTTCCGGAAGCCACAGGAAGCTCAAGCAGCCAAGGACACAAAGTACCAGAACCGGGATCCAAGACAAGATGCCAAACTAATATGAACACTGCTGGTGTCTGATCCAAATTATTACTATGCCAGTAATAGAGGCAGAGCCCTGCCTTTACTGCCAAACCAGTATACTATAAGGAAAGGAAAAAACATGAAGATGCTTCCAAATCCTATTGTTTTGGAGCCACATCCTGAACTCACATTACTCATCATTTTACCCACACCCAAATTGTCAAATGGGGCTTTCTATGAGAAAGTAATAGAAGAAACCTAAATAAAAGTTGAGGCCTTAATTATGCCCCTGGGATCTACACATATACATGACCTTTCATATGTGAAAAAGGAATTGCCAGCTGGGAAGGGTAGAAAGCCTCACCTTCAGCACAGCAATGTTTTCCCTCATCCTTGGCCCTTTAAGGAGCTTTTTGTATGGTTGGGTATCCAAACGGCAGGAAGAGACAGGCTAGAGGTGGGAAGGGAATGGATTTGATGTCAAGTGTGGCATGGGACACAGCAAATGAGAAGCTCAGAACATCAGACTGCTTTCATTTTTCAACAGGACCTTTGGTGCTTTTGGACAGAGGGGAGCTGAGGGCCAGTAATGAATAAAAAAAATACATATCGCCTCATAACTATTGGGATTGCACAGCTTACAAAGGGTAGGAGATGCAGGGCGCCACTGCAGAATTCACTTCAGTGTAAAATTTGTAATTGGAGCTGTTTTACTGTGGTGTGTTTTTATTCACTGGTAGTTTTGACAAAATCAGAAAGCAAATGTTGTTTTGCATTAATCCAAAACCAAAATGTTAGGGAGCTGGAGGGAGGGAGGGGTTTAAGAATAATAAAAAAATAACTTCAGAAAGAACCATTTTTAGGCTTTTAAAATCTCTTTATAAATAACAGCAAAGGAAATCTGGAAATGAAGGGCTGGATTAATAAGGGGACCTGGTCACAATACACAAAATGGTGGAGGAAATTAGGGTGATCATAGATCTGCCTCCACAGCCTAACATAAGTAAGCATGGGCAACCAGGGCATTAGTCCAGATGCTGTGTTGGGGGTAGAGGGCATGCTGCCAGCAGCCTAGCCACTGACACTGACTTAGGTACTGCAGCCTCCCAGGGTGCACAAATGTCCAGGGTCAGGGTCCAGAAAACCAGCTCTGCTGTCTAATTCGTTAAATGGATTTGGACTTGGCTAGGGTATTCCCAGCTGAGTACCCTAACCACATGGCTATGGTGTGTCCTGGGGGGGCGGTGTTGCTCTCCTCTAGCCTGTTCTACTTTGTACATATAATGATTCCCTTGGCTGGAGCAATGGCAGGTAAAAGAATGACTCAATATCCTGGTGGTTAGAGGGCTCCCCTGGGGTGGGGTCACCTGCATGCCAGACCTTGCCGCAACAGATGTCATGTGTACGTGTATTGTAGTGAGGCTAGAGACCAGGTGCTGTATAATTATATATATAATAATTAGATGTATGTCTGTATAATATATATGTGTGTCTATACACATATATATATGGCTGCCATTCCACTCCTCTTTGAAGGTATATTGTAGTTCCTGTGGTGTTCATATTACAAAAGGTTTTATAAAAAGGAGGACAGCTCTCTAAAAGGGAAATGTTAAATTACCATAAACATTCCTGATCTTTAACTGGTCGTATTTTAATGAGAAACTGTAAAAGGAAACGCTTATTTTCTGTGCTTACAGTAAAAGTCAGTCATAGCTTTCAGTTGCCTTTTGCTTCTTTTTTTCTTCCTTGACACTCATGTCAGTCTCCTGCTCCCATGAATGGAGATCAGACAAAAAGCTGCCTTCATTATTATAATGTCCTAGAATAAATCCCCTCTGTGATCTACCCAGGACTAACAGTTTGGCTAAGTACAAACAGTCAAAAAGCCTAAGGCTGAATTGATTCAGTCTTTGCAGGTTAGCCTAACCACAGAGATTAAATTGAAACAGAAGTGAACCTACATTTACCTTTGATTCAAGCAATGCAGCCACACACCTGCAGTGGGTCAGACCAGAAGCTGGGAGCTAAAACACAGTTCTCAGGCTGTGTGTTTACCTCCTTTTTCTGCTGCATCTGAGGGCTAGGTTCAGGAATTACATGTAAACCAGTATAAATGATTGGAAACCGTTCTAAACCTATAACAACAGAAGTTCAGTGCACATAGACAAGTTTAAACATGGTAGAACCTGGTTTAAGATAGACCTGGATACATGCAGTATCAGATTTAATCCGTTTAGATTAGATTAGATTTAGATTAGACTGGTCTATCAAACTTCTGTCCCAGATCAGGGTCTCTGGGATCTGCAGTCCAGACTTATAGGAGCAGAAACTCTACAGGGTTGCACATCACTTCCTCTTCCTGCGTCCAGGTGCTTCTGGAATTTGTAGTTCACAGTTGCAGCCAGCAGTAAGTTTGAGCAGGGAAAGGGGTATTTAACCTCCTCTCCCTGGCCCAAGACCCCAGCTGGGGTTTACTGGGAGGGCAGCCCCCCCCAGACTAGGCTGCATACCCAGCTGGGCTTCCTCCCCAACCCCCTTTGTCAGCCAGCCCTCGCTAGCCCTGCCCCAGCTAGGGAGCAGAAGGGCAGGGCCAGCCTGGCTCTCTGGAGCAGACAGCACAGCCCAACCCAGGACTGGCAAAGCATGCTGGGATACTGGGGGACTATAAATTGAACCAAAAAGGGATCTGGGACAGAAGTTTCATGAACCAGTTTGACCCAAATCTGTTAAGTTTGATACTACATTCAACCAGGTTTATCTTAAACCAGTTGCAGCCATTTTGAAACTGGGTTAGGTGCACTGAGCTTCTGTTCTGTTAAAGGTTTAAACCAGTTTCTGATCACCTAAATCAGTTTGTGTAATTTCTGTCTCTAGTTGACAGAGCTTCCGGAGTATCTAGAAGAGGTTTTACAGAGAAGCTAGTGCTCCAGACACAGGGTGCATAAGCAGTTTTAGCCATGCTGTTGTAGCCTGCCAGAGCAAAAGCACTATTAGCTGTTTACTTTGATGTTAAAGCATAGGATCTGATTATTCTCTTCTTTTGCATTGTAAGTAACTGCCTTAAAATTAGTGTAAGAAGGGAATCGGAGCTTTGGGCTATAGCATTTTGGAGTTGCCATTGACTTTAAGTGTGCCACTACATTTTTAGATCAATGAATAAGAGACCTTGATGAGTGTTTTTTCAGTGGCTGAACACACGAGTAGTATGACTAGGATTTTATTTGTGCATTGGGGGCGGTGTTGCTCTGCACTTTGAAAAATGAAGCCTGAGACATTGGGTGGGCTGGGAAGAAGGGGTTTCTATTTCATCTCCAGAAAACAGAAATAATCTGAGTGGCTAGTCTTGACTCCTTGATGTCAAATTTGAACAAACTGATTTTTAACTTTAGCATGTTAAAAACTTCTAGTAACGTTGGACACGGCAGCTAAAAAAGCCGCACATGCAGGGAGCGGTTTCTTTCATCACCAGGGATCCTGGTTTTCTCTGTTTAAAGAAGCCAGGGGCTGGGCCGGGCTGGGGAGTCGTTTGCCAGGCAGATTATAACGTGTCAAAAATCCAATGTCTATGTTTAGTCCCTGATCTCTAGTATCCAGGAGGTTGATGAAATGGAGCTCACAGGTTCATGTCTGGGAAGTGTTGTGTAAGTTTCCCTTGAGGATCAGGACTCAGAGAATGGAGAGAGAGTGGTTTTCTTGTGAGAAATGTGACCCCACCGGTAATTGGGTATTTCTGTCTTTGATAGATTTCCAGTGTGCGTTCATTCTGGTGCGCAGTTGCTGTTTGGTCTCTCTTACATATTTTCCATCAGGGCATTTGGTGCATTGGATGAGGTCTATTACATTTCTGGAGGTGCAGCTGTAAGATCCAGGGATGCTGATGGCTCTGTTGTGGGGTGTAGTAATTGTAGGGGTGGTGGAAATGTGTTGGCAGGTCTTGCATTTCTTGTCCTGGCACGGTCTGGATCCTTTTGGTGTGTTCTGGGCTTGAGGAAGTTTGCCTCTGGTGGCGAGGTTGGCGAGGTTCGGTGCTTGTTTGAAGGCTAGGATGGGTGGCTCTGGGAAGATCTTTTTAAGAATAGGGTCTCTTTCTAGTATGGGTTGCAATTTTTATATACTATATATACATATTTATATAATATATAATTTATTTTAATATTGATATATTTACTGATTGCAATTTTAAAGCAGTTTGGAAGCCTACCAATACTTCAGTCACTATAGTAAAATAAATTCTAAATACTTATGCATTTAAGTGTTCAATTTTGGTTTCTTGTCATAGAAAATCAGAGTTCCCCCTATCCATTTCACTCACCAGGATGTGGATCCAGCTGCAGCTGTCCCCCTACCCCACTTTGTGACACTGAGCAGCTTGGATATGCAGGGGTCTTGCTTATGCCATTGCCCCTCACTCACAACTCTCAACCCCCAACCCACAGCCTCCTGCCCCTACAGCCCTGCCAGTGGGAGCCACCAGGGCCCTGCCAGGGCTAGGGGTCCAGGGACCTGGGTCTGCAGCCCCTTACCCCCCACAGAAGTGTCCAAGCCCCAGCTGTCACCCATAGGAGGTGGCAGCAGCTATGGTAGAGCAGAGCACAGAGCCTAGCTCCTCCTCCCCTATGGGTGGCACAGCCAGAGCGGAGCCCATTTGGGGAGTGGAGCAGACTGCCTGCTACAGGCTTGGGCTCCCCACCCTGCTGATCTCCCCTTGGGGCTCTGGGACTCTTCTTGGCAAGGCAGAGTGGGCTGGGTGGAGAAGGTCAGTGCCACTACTGGTAGCCCCATGCCACCATGGCGAGTTGTCTCCTGCCCATCCAGCAGCAGTGAGGGGCACAACTCTGTGCCACCATCCCTGCTGCTGCTGGGTGGCCCAGGGGTACCTCGTTATGGTGATGCTGGGCTCCTGGTGGTGGCACCAGGCTTCCCCACCCTGCTCTGCTCTGCTGTGCCGGGTGCTGCCCACTGGGCTTGCAGAGGCCTCAGGGGAGGGTAGCAAGGCAGGGACCCCAAACCCACAGTAAGTAGTCCCAGCCCATGCAGAGTTTTGGGGGGCATATAGTGGCAAGGAACCAGCCCTTCCACCCCCACCTCTCCTCGGGCCATGTGGCCATGCATTCTGGCCCCAGGCTCCAAACCCTATGCACCATCCCAGCTGGGCAGTAGGGCCAGCCTAAGCCCTGCCCAATTCCCTCCCTCCCTATGGGGAGGCTTCAGCTTCACCCCTTCCCTGCCACCTTTCCTGCAGAAGCTGCTGTCCAGGCTGCCTGGTGGCCATATGCATGGGTGAGCATGCACGTACACATGGCACCCCCTGCCTGACCACCCTCGTCCCACTCCCTCCAGCCCCTTGCAGGCTGAAACTCTGCCAGCCTGAAAGGGAAAACCTGCTCTTTCCCATATTTTTCTCCTCAAAATAAGAAAATCTGGAATTTTGTCTTCAAAATGAGAAAATCTGGGATTTACTGCATTTTTCCATGGTGAACAGGAAAATCTGGATCCAGGTTCATCCCTGATGGCCTATGTAAATGCATACCCTAACCACATATATGTGTGGGTCTGTAGAAGTGTTGAGAACCTCTTATAGGTTTTCAGCACTGTGGTGATTTGTCTTAAGAGCCCCATCCTAATTTCACAATATCTGAACTACATGGAGTTTAATGAAAAAAAAATAATGATTTCGTATCTGCTAACTCTTGCAAAATTACTGTGAGCAATGTGATTTTTATCTCCTGCTTCTATGAGAGCATTGTTTTATTTTTGCTTCTGCTTTTTTCTTTTGTCTTTTCTTTTCCTTTTTAATTATTCTTTTTTCTTTTCTGGATTGTCTGTCCTTAAAACAACCTTCTAAGAGGGAATAACCATTTTACTCATTCCAGTGGTATGTTTGCCATCTTTGACATTTCTCTGCCACCATTTCATTATTTTAGGACAATGCCATATTATATTTTCTATGTTTCCATTCTGGTACTAACCATTCCAGTACTGCTGGTCTGGCAATTACTTCATGAACTGCAGCCTTGCATTAGTATAATAGATTTTATATAACAATTTATATTTAATTTTTATGAAGCTGCAGACAGTGACACTACTGCTAGTGTATGTTATCATCTCATTCCCTTCTCCCTCTTCCATTTGGAAGTCAAAAGAGTTTTCCCACTTTTATCTTATTGTGTTAATTTTATTCAAGCTCTGTAAGCTTTCATATATTATTTTCATAATCTCTTTCCACTTTGAGACTAGGAAAAAATTGTCTCTTAATTATACCAGAAGTTATTTGTCTTTAATCACTTTCTGTGGAAAAACTACTTTACTGGTAATATAAGAAAAAGTAAAATTTTTCTCTTAAAAGACTGCCATAAAATAGATTTCCCCTCTCCCTTTCCACCTTCCCCCCAATTAACTGTTTTAGCAGTCCCCAGAAGCCCCTAAATTTTTTCTGTTTTTGAATTGCATGAAGTCAAATGAATCCCTTCCCCCCCCAATCACACACTTTGAAATATGAAGCAAATTAACATGCTAAAGGTTTTCTTCAAGAGAAAAATCTCATAGCTTCTAAGATTCATAGACATTAGGGCTGGAAGGGACCGTGGAAGATTGAGTCCAGCCCCCTGCCCAAAGGGCAGCAAGTCAGCTGGGGTCATAGGATCCCAGCAAGATAAGCATCTAATTTTCTCTTGAAGGTGTTCAATGTAGGTGCTTGAACCACCTCCGGTGGCGGGCTATTCCAGACCATGGGGGCTCAGACAGTAAAGAAATTCTTCCTTATGTCCAGCCAGAAACACTCTTGCAGTAGTATATAACCATTGGACCTCATCATTCCTCGCGGCACTCTGGTGAACAAACGTTCCCCCAGACACTGGTGGTCACCCTGATTAACTTATAGGTGGCCATCAGCTCGCCCCTGAGCCCACGCTTTTTCAGGCTAAAAAGCCCCATAGCTCTCAACCTGTCATCATAAGGTCTGCTTTCCTGACCTCTGATCATGCACGTGGCTCTTCTCTGCACTGTCTCAAGCTTCTCCACATCATTTTTGAATTGTGGGGTCCAAAACGATGCAGTTGTGTCCAGCTGCGGCGTCACCAAGGCCGAGTACAAGGGGAGAATGATGTCCTTGGATTTTCTTGAGAAGCATCTATGGACACAAGCCAGTGTTTTGGTCGCTTTACTGGCTGCAGCATCACTTTGCAGGCTCATGTTCATCTTGATGACCTCAAGTCTCTTTCTTCCGCACTGCCAAGCCTATAAGGAAACCGCAGATTTTCCTCCCAAAGTGGAGAACCTTGCATTTTTCAGTGTTAAACACCATCAGAGTCTCGTCTTCCCATTTGTTGAGCCTGTCCAGGTCAGCCTGGATCGCCCTCCTGTCTTCTGGTGTGGATGCTTTGCCCCAAAGTTTGATGTCATCGGCGAACTTGGCCAGTCCACCTCTGACTCCACTGTCCACATCATTAATGATGATGTTGAACAATATGGGTCCAAGGACAGAGCCTTGGGTGACCCCACTGGTCACAGGGCACCATGACAATTGACTTCCATCAATTACCACCCTCTGGGTCCGACCATGGAGCCAGTTCCCCAGCCAACAGATCACGGTGGACCCAAGGCCACAATTGGCCAGTTTCGCCAAGAGGTGATCATGGGATACCAGATAGAAGGCTTTTTTGAAGTCAAGATATATGACATCAATCTCTTCTCCCTTGTCCAGGTGATACATCACCTGGTCATAGAAGGAAATGAGATTGGCCAGGCAAGACTTACCCGCAACAAATCAGTGCTTGCTATTCCTCAGGATGTTGGTGTTGGCCAGTCCACTAAGGATGTCCTCTTTAATAAACTTTTCTAAGACCTTCCCCGGGCTAGAGGTCAGGCTGATGGTCCTGTAGTTTGCTGGATCCACTTTCCTCCCTTTCTTGAAGATATTCACCACATTGGCCTTCTTCCAGTCTTTGGGCACTATACCAGAGCACCATGAGTTCTCAAAGATCCATGCCAGAGACTAGGCTATGATGCTCGCCAGCTCCTTGAGTACCCTGGGGTGTAGATTGTCAGGGCCAGCTGACTTGAAATTATCCAGTCTCTCAAGGTGTTCCTTCACAAGGTTAGCCTTGATGGAGGGCAGGGAATCTCCCTCACCCGACTCTCCCTGTCCCGTAGTGGGTATGGGCATCCCATGGGACCAATGAAAGACCAATGCAAAATACCCATTTAATAGGTTGGCTTTTTCCTGGGCATCAGTTGTCATTTGTCCCATCTGGGTTAGCAGGGGTCCAGTGTTGCTCTTGCTTTTCCTCTGGCTCCCCACATATCTGAAAAATGATTTTTGATTGTCCCTGATACTTGAAGCTAGTTGGAGTTCAGTTACAGCCTTGGCTTTCCTGGTTTGCTCCTTGCAGGACCAGACCAGTGCAGAATATTCCTCCTTGGAGGTGAATCCCATCCTTCATCCTTTGTAGACCTTTCTTTTTAGTCTCAGGAGGTCTGCTAGATCCCTGGAGAGCCAGGGGGGCTGCTGTGCCCTCTTGCTGCCTTTCCTCTGAGAGGAAATAGATTTAGCTTGTGCATTGAGGTTGCTCACTTGAGAAGCAACCACTCTTCCTGAAATCCCCTCCCCCTGAAGTCGTGGTTCCTTAGGGCCTCACTGACGAGCCTCCTGAGCTTGTCAAAGTTGGCTTTCCTGAAGTCAAGGATTTCTATATTGCTGACTGAATTGTCAGCTTTACAGTGGATGGTGAAGGTGATCAGCTCGTGGTTGCTGTCACCCAACTTCCCACTGATCACTAGGTCACCAGTTAGGTCATCCCAGTAGCCAGTACCAGGTTGAGCAGGGCTTTACCTCTCATTGGCCTGTAGACTTCTTGAGTCAGGTAGAGGTCATCCACACACGATACAAAGTTTTGCAACTGCTCGGATTTTGCTGAGTGATCCTCCCATGAGATGTCTAGGTATTTGAAGTCACCCATGGCAACCATGGTCCTGGAACATGTGGTCTCAGCCAGTTCCCGGGCGAACTCCTGGTCAAGCTCTTGACTTTGAGTGGGAAGTCTTTAGTAGATGCCCACCATTGAGTCCCCTGTGCCATGTTCCCCATAGATTTTAACCCAGAGGGTCTCCAGTTGTCCATCCGGGTCGCCAACATCAGCTTGCAGGGACGCATAGCTTTCCTTAACATAGAGAGCTACACTCCCACCGTTATCTATTAGATCTCTCCTGTGCAAAAAAGAGTTAATTTAACACGATAGCTCTGCATGCAAAACAATAATAAATGAAACTTATGCCATAATTAGCTCCCAAGAAGGCTTGCAGTAGCATATTTTATGATATGTATGGCAGGGAGGTCTTTTTAAAACTTAAGCACTCAGTACACAAGCTGCTGAGCACTCTGATCCTGATTAAGCAAAACAAGTGTAAGCACATAAGAAGTATCATTGAAACCAAATGGACTGCTACCAAACTTAATCAGATATGTGCTTAAGTGCAGTGCTGGACTAGGCTTATTATACAGTCAGTCAGTACAGAACACAATGATGCATGTTGATTGAGCACATCTGCTTTAAAATTCTCCACATAAGCTAAAATAGAAGCCTGGTAAGGTAGACACAACTGTACCATGAAGAATATTGCTGTATGAACACTGGTTTCTAGCAAGTAATAAGGTTATCCAGTCAAGACAAAATTCTAAGAACTTGAAAAAAATATGTAATTATATTGACGTAGAGAGTACTACCAGCCTTGTTAGCCTGTATTCAAATGCCACTAGGTAGTCCATTATGCTCTAGGAGAGAGGTTTTTCAATAAGCATCTGTTTATATCCCCCATCTTTTTCTCCTTTCTTTCTGCATACCTTTGGCTAGTTGTTTCCTGTTTACATACTTATCTATGCTATATGCTTCATGGAGGTCCTGTACTTTTCACTGTTTCTAAATACTACATAACTCAAGTGAGGGTACAGAATTGCTTGTATGTGTTCATATGCACAGTTGACATGGCACGAAACGTTCAGTGGAACGGTAGATTGTGCTCCCTATGATTGACTGTACTCTCTTCCCTGTTGGATACATTTAAGGTTAATTAGGCCTCAGTCATTAATCAAGGAGCTATTTATGAATAATTTTAATCATAATGAGCTATGTAGTTGAATGAATAGTATTTGGGGTTTTTTTAATATTCAGCATGATAAATGGGTAAGGGTCCTGAGTAGTGCTCTGATCTTGACTGTTGGTGTTGCTGTGGTCTCAACAGACAATTCAGGGAGTAAATACAGTGGTCATGTCAACCATATGTCAGGCAAGCTCTAGAAGCTCTGTCAGTACCAATTCTTAGTCCGTTTTCACTGCTCTCTTGTTCTAGTAAGTGCACATGCATAACATATAATTTATTCAGTATGAAGTGCTCAACCAAGCACGCTGGAGCAGGTCTGGATATTTTTGGAGCAACCTGTGATGATAGTAATAATAGAAACTTTCCAGAACTAAACCCCAGCCTCCCATATTTTGTTTGATACAAGTGCATAACCTAGTATTGTACAGAACCCCCAATTTGGAGCATCTCATTTGTTACAAGGACAGAAAAAAGCCACGTGGCTTTGCCATGTGTAGACTGAGACTTTATTCAGATATTAGTATGGAGATTTTTAGTCTTACTATTCCATCTCTGCATTTACTTAAGCCCTGCATGAAAAAATAGCAGTTACTTAAGATAGAGACTTTAAATGAACTCACGGATCCTAGTGATGGGTGAGTTCAGAAGAAAATCTTTCTGTGAGCAATCTTTTGATTACAGTCTACCCTCACTTTGACCTACTTGTTGCTTAACATTTTATTAACTGATCTTCAGTTTAGTTAGGTTTTATGAGCAAGAATGTTCCTTAAAGGAGAGGAGCCACAAATAGGTGCATGACCATTCATGGGTCTATTTGTACCTATAGTGCCGATGAACATTTTGAAGAGCCCTTGTTATTTCTCTCACAGACTGTTTATGGAAAAATTATGAATGTATAAGAATGATTTTTTTTTAATTACTTTTTCTACCCTTCAGACTTAAATCTTTTCTAGGAGAAACTGTGACTTATGACAGAAAACCAATTTGCAGTCTATGAATAGCAACTAATTAGTAACAAATACTGGTAGCACCTCTTTTGTGAACATCTGAAATGCGTTCACACAAATTACAACAGTGTTAGAGTGATGTTGTAGTTGTGATGGTCCAGGAATTGTGCAAGAGGCAAGGTTTCTTTTGGAGTGGTATCTTTTATTGGATCAGCTGCATGACTGGAATGAAGTTAAACAAGATCTGAATGCTTGGCACTCTGTCAGACCTAACAGCACAGGTTGATCTAATGAAGGATATATTGCATTTGGAAACTTGTCTAACTTTATTCTAACCATGCAGTTGGTACACTAAGTGATATTGCCCCCCACATTTCCCCAAATCCTTGCCTTAACACACATTTATTCATCCAATACCTTTGTATACATATTTTAAAAGGTTATATCCGTAAAATTGGATTTAAGGTGCTTCAGGGTATTCCCTAAAGTGGAAAATATTATTGACATCAATATTATTTGTAGAACTGGAGAAAAAAAAATCAGTGGTGTCAAATGAAAACATTTTGAAAAAAGAAAGACCCATATGATTAGTGGAAAATTAACAAACAGGAAAAAGGCTGCCTCTTTGTAGAAATGAACTGTGACTTTCTACTCAAGTACATGTTATATTACAGCATGTGCATGTATATGTACAGCAAGAACATGAGTGGCACAGTGCTCTCACTAAACTATACAAGTTTAGGATACAGTTTAGAATCCAAATGTTTGCAAAAGTCTGACAACACTGACAGTCCTCATCCTACAGAAGAAATATCATTTACTGTAGCACAGGAAATGTTGATGTCCTTGTGGACATGTAAAAGAGCAGTATGATTGAGGAGAGCTTGTCCCATGGTACATCTGTGCCAGGATTTCAGTCTCCTTGTGGCACTGAAAGATCACTCAGCTGTTGCAGATGAGGCAGGAATAGCTAGCATAAAACAAACCAATCTGAGAAATTCTTTGAAAAATAACTGGGTCTTGGATGCATTCAGCAGTATCTGATAGTGACCTATAGCACTGAAGATGAGTTTGCATTTCTAATTCATCTTAAAGCTGGTGGACTCCCCAGACTGACACATGCACTTCACAAGATAACATTGAGTTGTCTTTGAAGGGAAGCTCTCTCTAAGGGTATGTAGAAGTAGAATCCATTAACAAGTACCATTGTTTGGGTTTGCACTGCATCTTTGAATGTAAGCAGGTATTGGCTGCCATATAAATAATATAAACCTTTAAAATAAGGCAAATCAGTTTGCTGATCTGAAAAAAATGTTGAACTGAATATATGTGGAAATTACCCTGGAGGTCAGTAAACATTCTCTCATTCTTCATATTAAAATTGTATTCCATCCATCCTTTTCTCCAAGGGCATATACAGATGTTACATCAAGGATGCAGGCAGAAGTGACAATGTTTGCCTGATCTGGCTGTAGAAAGCTGGGACCAAACACAAGTGCACAGCTGCAAACAGCTTAAAAAATGGCTTATCGGTTGAAAATCTGACCCCTCGTTGCATAAGGTATTGGATAAAGATGTTTCAAAATGTAGTGTCTTTTCTAATTTATGTCTGCATAACTCCCAGCCTGTCTCTGCTTTCAGAATGAAAGGGGGAAGGGGGCAGAGGGAGTTCAGTCTGGGGGGTTTTCAGCCTCCCCACAGGGTGGGACAGGTGTATTGGAGTGCCCTCGAGGTGGGGGGAGACTCCAATTTCCCCACCTCACCCTTCAGCACCACCTAGGGAGCCCCAAGAATGAACTACCTCTGCTGCCTGTCTCTCTTCCCATTATGAAAACGGTGAGCATGGGCAGAGACCCCTGGCCATTGCTATGAGAACCTGGCTGCAGGTTCCCAGCCAACAGCCCTTCCCCTGGAACCAAAACCAACAGGGAACTTCTGCTTGGTCTGGGGTAACTTTGTAACTGAGAAGAAAACGCTTTGCAAAAATTGTTCCGAGTTACAGCTGGGAGCTGCACTTCTGTCTGTATGCTTTGATTGAACTGTGCAGTGTTGGGTTGATATAAGGGCCTTGTTATTTGGTAATTTTGGGTGGCTCCTGGAGCTCTTAACCCCTAGATTGTCCACACATTACTTGTAACTAGTTTTAAGTGCTCGTTAGACAGCTCAAAGTTGCATCACTCCAGGGTAGAATTATATTGAATCTATGTTGTCTAGCTCATGTTACCCCACCTGCCGCAACTCCCCCACTGGCCCAGATCAGCCCCCTTGCCCCTCTACCCCCCACCCATGCCTGTGCTGTCTGTCCCAGGGCGGGAAGGGCGGAGTTAACCTTCCTGTCCAGCTGCTGCCACTGCCGCTCTCTGGGCAGGCTTAGCCTGGAGAAGAGCAGCAGTATGGTAGTGGCAGCTGGGCAAGCAGGCTAATCCTTCCCTGCCTGCTGCCCCGGACAGGCCGTGTGGGCGGCCACAAGCAAGAAGGTGGGGGAGGAGCCTGAGAGGTAAGGTGGGGGAAGCAGGGGAGAACCAGAGGAAGCCTGAAATGGAGAAGGGCATTGTTACCTGTCAGTCCTCTAGGTCTCTGCAGGCCTCAAGGCGACTGTCTAAATTCAAGCTAGTGCTAACGCCCGTCAGAATTTGTGTGGTTCACAGTATGAGGTGTTACATGACCCTAGAGGCCTATCTCTAGGAATTTAGTGGGGTTTAAATTGGGCCAAAATTGGCAGACCCAATCTAAGTTAGTTCACCCGAGTAAGGCAACTAACATAGGTTGAGAATGAGTTAGCTTGATCACTCAAATGCCTGCACATGTTTAGAGTGCAGCCCCGGGGCTGGGAAAGCTCAGCTGTTTGCCCCAGCCTTGAGACTGCTCTTCTTACTGCCCTTCAATCCTGGCCAGGCTATTTTTAGCCCTCGACCTCCCCTACCCTCAGACGGATAACCCCCACTCCCCCCAAGGACTCATCAGCTCCCTCGAATCCCACTGAACTCCTCTCAGATCTGCCAAATTCCCCATGGATCCTCTACCCCCTCCCCCAAACCTGACCACCCCTCCCACCCCCCAAATTAACTTACACTGGGTTCCCTTCCAGCACCAGTGAACAGCATCTGGTACACACCTCTCCCAGTCTACAATCTAGACTGGGTGCAATGAACATTTGTGTGCACTCCATGATGCATGTTTAGTTGCATTTCATATGATGTTTGGGATTCCTCCACAGCCCTTTAGCTGAAAATAGGATGTTCTGCATTTTTCTTACAGTAGTTTGGTCATAAACAGCTTTAAAATTATAGTAGCTGGCAAATGTCATGAGCCTTTTTGTGTATATTGTTAGGGAGTAAATGTTTGATACCATTTTGCTACCATGTTCCTGGGTCCTCATGCTGACTCTGTAATTGTCCCCTTCTAGGAATAATTGGCTTGAGGTTTGAGTCCACTACTGCCCTTGGACTCCTAGCGCTGGTTTGGATCTAGAGTGATCTTTAGAGCAGTGTACATGTTCCTATAAATCTCAGAGTAGAAATAGCAGTTTATCAGTGGAAAATAAGTACTGCCTGTGCATGCAGGTGCTTCTTGAAAGAATATTCATGGGAGGCCTTGATGTGATGTGCTGTGAAAGTCCAAAATAGTATATTATTTAATCTTACTTAAAATGTGTTAGTCTCAAAATAACCCTTATTTATTTAGTGCCCCTCCTTCATTTTTTATTAAATTGCCATTCAGAATTTTCTTGAATTTTTTTCTTTTTTTTTTTTTAACAAGGACACCTGTTTACTTGCCTGGTACTGGAAACACTACAGTAGCAAATGTTCAGACATAACTAAAGAGGCTAGGTTGATCATGTAACCCAAGCAGTACTCCAAGATGTACCCCCTCTCCAAATGAAGGAAATGGAGCAGGTTCACAAGTGCTGTGGGAGGTGTAGAGAGCCGCCTCCCCCTATAGAGCAGAACCAGATCACCAATGGGGACTTAACAATATATACCTTTTAAGGAGAGAACAGTACTGGGAACATAACCAGTATAAACCAGGGGGCATAGGGGACATTACAATGCCCCGAGGTGGCAGGATTCAATAAAGGTTAGACACTTACAATCATAGACACATTCATCCACTTGACAAAAGACAGGGTTAACAAAATATAAAACACAAACAGCAGAACAAACATCATAATATAAAAGGCACACAATACAAAACATCAAATAACAAGAAATATAGGGCCTAGGTACCTGGAGGGGAAACAGAATGACCTCCTTCCACTGCAACAAAGATTTCTCCCTGCCACTTCACTCGCCCTAAGTCAGCCCAGCTGGGAGCTGAATTCAGATCTCCCACGTGGTGGGCAGAGACTCTGCCACACAGCCACCAGTGCTGGCGCTGCTCCAAGCTGCTAGGGGTCTTGACCTTCCCGGAGCCCCGGCCTTGCATCGAGCTTCCTGGCCTTTTGTTGGAGGAGCTGGAAGCAGAGCTGGGAACCTCTCAGGTCACTGCTCAGATCCATGCTGGAGCTGGGGAACCCCTCCTGCTGGCCGCAGCCTCTTGTAGGGGATCCTGGAGCCCAGTGGGGAGCCTCTCCTGCCAGCTGCACGCTGCGCTGCTGCGGGTCCAACTGCTGCCTGCAGGTCCCACTCCTTCTGGCTCTTCCGGGGCAACTGTTCCCGCCCCGCTGGCCCAGCTCTTTGAATCTCCTTCCTTGTGGTCCCACACTGATCTCCCTGAGTCAGCTGCGCTGCCCCTTTTATCTCCCTCTGGGTGACCCAAGAGGCCAATCAGGGGACATGGAGAGTGAGTCTCTGGGGTCTGATTGGTGAGGAAAGGGAATCCCAAGTCCTCCAATCATCTCTTACCCTTTCAAAACCCCTGGGCTAAGTCATTACCAGCTAGCCTGTCACAATCATTTAAAGGGACTGAGTTGGGTGAGCAAGCAAGTGGTATCTACCCAGGGTCAGGTTACAAGGATATGAAGCACCCATTTTTTCAGCAGCGTAGATTAGAACAGCTGGTTGACTGCTCTAAACTATGCCCATAATCTGTGACTCATTCTTCGATGACATCTGCCAGTTGTTATAGCCACGTGCTCAACATACCTAATAACATAAGCCCAAAGATACAGGTGTCAGATGAATGTGGCTTAGGCTCGCTCTATAAACCCTGGGAAAATCCCCATTCATAGAGATGTGGGAGCTACATTTTACTTCCTGTTTATTGCTGAGAGGTGCAGAGATAGAAGATGTGAAAACTCAAACGCCAGCACTGATTCAGATATTTATAAGCCTATTTCTGCACACAGAACAGTTAACAGGTTGACTAATAGCCAAATTGCTGCCGGAAATGCAGAGGAAGAACATTTGGAGGTCAGATAATATTTAATCAAGGGACTTTTCAGAACATCTTTGATGTTCCTATTAATTTTATCTCTTCCCAATACATAAACAGTATCCATCTGGAGAAACTTAGACACATTTAGTTATGTTTTATTAAGCCGGAAATAATCCACTGGTCAGATATTTTCAGCAAACCACACTTTACTTTATATTTCTTCCCAAGGAAATTAAATACACGCACTCTAAATTTCTCGGCATTCTATTTATGTCTCGGCTACAACTACAGATTTTTTTGTATCGCTCTCCTGTTGGATCACCTGAGAATAAACCCGTGCTCCAATAAAACTGCATGTTTACCCTGAATGTCTTGAAATACCACGGCTCTCAGGAATCGCTTTGTTGTTTTATTTAAAGGGTATGTACTACAACTGATTCCAGTACATCATGACATTTAGAAAGTGCCTTTTCCAGGAAAGCTATTAGCATGGATGGGAGAAGAATATGTTGGTTTTATTTAAAATACATTTTATATACATTTTAGGATAACTTTTACGAATGTAGATGATGCAAATTTGCATGCAGACAGGAGGGAAAACCAGGCTGAAGAAAATTGGCTGCAGAAAAATGTGCCATGATGTGCTGCACTCAGAGCTGTAGTGTATACCTATTAAAAATGTTGACTTCCCCTTTGAAATGGGAATCACTTCTGCAAGGATACCTAATGTAATTACATTGCCACAAGGTGCCTCGTACACATGCATTTGAATTGCCTAAATGAAATCTACATGGTACTATTTTAGGAGACTGTTTACCACAACACTTTGGTTTCTCATGTTTTAAAAAGAAGATAATATGCTTCATTCAGTCCTTTAAAGGCAAGTCACATGAACATGCATGTGTGCTTTGCAGTGCCTCAAAAGCCTTTGAGGCACCGCAAAACACATCCTGCACACATGATTTGGTTCTCTGTGCTGCATATTTGCAATGTGGAGCCAAATTTAGGTATCAGGAAATCCCAGTATATATATATATATATTTTTTTTTAAAAACACACCCAAAAAAACCAAAAGAAAGCAGCATGGCATAAGTGGCAGCAGTGTGCACCACCCAAAACTGGAGCCTGGCCAGCAAGAGCCATGCTGTCACTGCTGGCCAGGCTCTGTACACCTGGATTACCACTGCTGCAGTCCTGGGAGGCCCCCAGGACCCTGGGTAAGGCTGCTGGGGCCCAAGCCACCCCTACCTCACCCAGGTCCGTGTGCCCCACAACAGAGCACACATGTAGAGCCATTCCCTGGGGACAGGTAGCAGCGGCACAAATATGTGCCACTGCTATTTGTCCCCAGGTAAACACATGTTCGTGCTTATCTGGACAAGCCCCAAAAGTCCAGCTATAAAGAAATACTCAAAGAAGTATCTTTGAAACTTAATGGGAGATTCAAACCCTTACATAAAAATGTAGGGACAGATCTTATCCCCTGCAGCATTCCTCCTGCACTTCTGTGGTAGTGCAAAGGTAGTAGAAAACTGGTCTCACTCCCAGTATGGAATTCTCCATTTTATTTTTTGGTGATGTAAAGATGCAGAACAGACCCGCCATTCCAGCCCCAGAATACTGTCTTTAAGGAGTAGGGTTTTAATGCTGCGTCCTTTCTTGGCTGAAACTAAGCTGTGCCAGGAGCAGAATTTGCTTTCATATGGCCTTGGGTTTGGGCAGTGTGAGGATGATGTGCAGCTGGGTTTTTTTGTTTTGGGGGCTGGAGAGGGAGGGGGTGTTTTCATCTTCAGGTCCTACAAAGTACTGCTCCATTAGGCCTGACTGGGGCAGTGATTGCCTTGGAAACAGAAACAAAATCTGTTGGTTGCTTGAAATGTTTTCTGCATATTCTTACTTGTTCTAAAGCCTCTGCACACACTCATTTAATGGTATGATGGCATATGTTCTCCGGTCCAACAATCTTGCCTTCTGCCATGCCACACTTGCAGGATGAGCGATTCTGGGATTGCGGATCAGATGCCAGTCACGCCATTACTACTTGCCAGTGCAGGGGGAACCTGGTATCATGATGTCTAATGGTTTAATAGAGCTGTACTTTGCAGGACCTGAAGGTGAACAGAAGAAAACAATATGGCTGCACATTACCTACACACAGCCCCAAGCCCAAGGCTGTATGGAGGCAGATTCTGTTCATAGTACAGTGTAATCCCAGCCAAGGAAGGAAGGATTTAATGTGAGCAACATTACTTAGAAACAATATTCTGGAGCTGGGATGGTGGGGTTTGCTATGCCATTGCTGCATTATCCCCCTGCCCGGGCAAATTGGAAGGTGGTTGCCTGGTGAACGGATAATAATAATCAGTTGATTATCACACTCAGCCCCAGGGCTGCGCTGGAGCTGGTTTGAGATGCTGGTGGGTTCCCAAGTCTGGAACCAACCATCAGCTAAACCCAAGACCACACTGGAGTCTCCAGCCAGTTCTCAGAGCCCTGTACACTGGTATGTCAGAAAACCTTGTGTGTAGTTCAGCTGCACACACATTTATTTTTAAGGTCCCAGTACACTGGGCCCTGGGAACTGGGAAAAGTTCTGATTCAACTTGCACTGGGGAAGTCAGAAAACTGTGTGGGCAGCTGTATTGTCCCTGTGACTGGAATATGTCAAATGTATTCTACAGCTCCCTGGGAACTGTGGAGCAAGGCAGTCAACCTGCCCAGTTGTGGGGAGCTCCATGGCTCACCATGACTCAACACCAGAATGTGCCTTGCTCCTCAAGCCCCTCTGGAGCTGCAGAGCAAGGTAAGTCAGGTTGAGGGGAGACCCTTGGCTGCCAGCAACCTGAAACCCCTGGTCAAGTTGATGAGATCCCTGGACCCAGGGCCCTGAAAACAGCAGGGTGTGACCCCATGTACAGCTGTACCTTTATAACTGCTAGCTTATTGACATGTAGGGGAGCAATCAACAAAGACCCATCATGCGGCCACCATCAGGTTATGGCAGGACTATCCCACTATGCATTGCATTTCAGGTGCAACAGAAACCAGTTGCAAAAATATTGTATGTATTTTGTGGAATAATTTTGTGGCTTGTTTCCCATTTTGTTGCACCATTAGTTGCCTAGTTAATTAGTTGAATGGGTTATTTAAGATGCGAAAAACCGGTTAATCGCATCTTCAGTATAATGTATGCTAGGAGCCAATGGGAAACAAACAGTTTCCCATAGAAGTGTATGGAAGTGGTACTGTAAAAGTATGACTTTTCATAAAATCTGGCATTGTTTACGTTCTCTTGCTTTTTCATTTTAAAAAGAAAGTTATTGCAAATTATAAAGCAGCAGGTTTTGAACAGTAAAAACACCTTTCCAATTAACAAGTTATATATTAAGAAAAACACAAGACAACTGTGCTGCTAAATGCACCATATTTACAGTAAGAGAATTCTCTAAAAATCTCTTTACACAGAGTCTTTGTTTTATACATGTTGTTGCATGTGCTTAAGCATCTACTGTGCTCACATTCACATGAAATTCGAATTACTTTGTGAGATACTATAGGATATCATAGCACTTTAAACCAAAAGTCTTTTTCTTCTCAATGGAGTTATTGTGTATGTGATGCTTTTTAACAAGCTAATTTGAGGGTTTACCTTGATTAAAACTGTAATGGGTAATTATTCCTACACCATATAACATACCTGTATCAAAAAGTAAGATGTAAATGGATGGAAACAATTGTACAGTCACCAAAATGAAACTCATTTAATTAGTATTCAGACCAATGTTTAAATATGTGATAACTAGCCATGAATCTATATTTCACATGAAAATTTTTGGTCATTGTATTTGCACATATAATTAGTTGTGGCACTGAACACAGGTGACAAAGATATGAAACTAATAAATTTGTTGCAGTGAGTTCTTTTTAGGGCATTCATAAGGTGTGTTGTCATTAGGAAGAAAGGTGTTGCATTAACCTTGATTTGGCTAACCTCATCATCTCTGACACAAAGTGTAAATCCTTGGAAGAAAAGGCAATTTTTAGTTTCCATGTGTTGGTTGGTCACGTTAAAGACATAAAGGGGAATCTAAGGTTTACTTTCTTTTGCTAACTCGTACAAAAGCTATATACTACTTTGTCTTAACCAGAATAGGTGAAATTCTAGAGACTGCTAAAAACACTGCCCGTATTTTTAGTGAAGGTAGGTCAAAGCAATTCAACAAAGCACTTAAACATCTATTTCACTTTGAGTATCTTTTGACATAAAAATGCATATACTTAGCTTTTAAGTATGTGTTGAAGTGATTACTTGAATTAGGATGCTGAATCAAGATTTCAGGGTTAGTGAATGTAAAAAATAATCTTAAAATTATTAATATTGAAAATTCTTTGAATCTGAAACCACCTTTCATTTGACAAATATTCAGGCCTCAATTGATTGTTGTTTGCCAATGTTTTTTGCACTATAGCAATTTCTTGTACAAACAAGATCATTCTTGTACATTCCTGCACAAATAAGCATGCTTGTTGATATTCACTGTTTGACTTACATTGTTCACTGTGTTGTTTGGTATTTTCCCAAAATAAAGGTGTCAGAAGTACAATGAGGAGTTGAAACCATACAGCGAGACATAACATTTTTTTTAGCAACTAAGTGGGGAGTAAGAAGAAATAACTATTTGAAATGTGGGAGAAATACTTATTTGAAATACTGTGCCTAAGCATAAGGAGATAAAAACATATGGATTGGTATCTAAAATGTCAAAACAACATAGATAGGCACTATACCCATTTCATGACTCAAGGGAATTCCAATAAACTGGCACAAAATGAACAGCAGCCTTAACCTCAGCATAGCTATGAAGGAGGCTGTTCCTAAGTCCTTATCAGTGAATTTATTTGGTGTGTATCTCATCGTCTCATATCTGAGATGGTTTAATTTGCCCAAGAGATGGCAGGTTTTTTCAAAGCCAGGCAATCTCTAATCAGGGTGCACGAGGAAAGAGGGAAATGTGTTTCCATTCTTCTCCATGGTTCCATGGTCTTCATATTTGTGACCATGTTCATCATGGAGATGTTCAGTACACAGACCAGGTTGATTTTCTGCTGAAGAACTGGTGGTGAGGTGCTTTCACCATATATTTGGAAAATGGCAATTGTGGTTTCTCCCCAGTTTTTTCAGGGAGGTGTTATGCTGCAATGCGACACTCACTGTTATGATTAAAAAGTAAAAAAGCAATGTGAAAAGTCCCTGAACACCATAATAAGCATGAACTTGTTTAACGTTCACATTAGGTGGTGTATCCTTTTAAAAACAGTAATATGTTATTCAGAAATCAGAAATTACTTGGTAGGTTGATTTTTTTTCAACAAAGCAGGCTTAAATCTATACTACAACTAGCTTTAATCAACATTACATTGTATCAAAAGCCCAAGTTCCTTTCTGTGTAACTAGTTGAATTAACCTGTTTTTTTCTTAAATGAGGGAAGCGCAGACCATTTGGCACCTAAGCTTGATAACTGATTGTTTTTAAGGTCATAAATCTGTTTGCTGTGCACTTAAGGCACAAAGATTTTGCACAGCCGTTGTGGACTTGTTGATGGGGGTGTTGAGTGAGACAGCCCAGATAGAACTTCGGAAACAGCTATATGTTTATGTAGTTCTGCAAAAGTTTTTACTACTTTAAATCAGTTATTTAGCATGAATTTTAAAATTAATCTTAAAATGGATTCCTGAAAAAATCTATCCTTGTCTCAAATTCTCTCAGTAACAGTATAACGAGCCTTTTAAAACTTTGAAATAGTGCATATCCACTCTTTGAAGACTTGTTTTCTGAGTGTTGTTTTTTTCTTCTTCTCATCATTCCTTTTTTAGAAAGAAAGTTTTTTCCTTCATCAGGATCTAAATGATGATAACATGCTACAGAGAATTCTGTAAATAACAGTTTTCTTTCAAAGAGGTTGCTCCTTTCTGCTTTTCTCAGTGGGAATGGAACCACAGGTGCCCTTGGTTTGGGACAAATATGAGGACTTCTCTGTGGCGATGTTCTTGGTGGTACAGAATGTGCTTGTTTTGGGATGTGCCTGCCTTGGGACATGCCACTATCCCTATGGCAGCTTAACATTTCTCTCATCTTGAGGTTCTGGAGGAAAAGAAAAACCAAGATGCATGCATGATTTGCTCTCTAATAATATGGTGTCAAGCCAGCTATAACTAGTTCATACATCTGTCTGCCCTCCTCTACAGTGGGGTGAAACCATAGCGTGCATGGTGAACCTAGCCATGAATCCTAAAATTAAATAGAGGATTTAAAGATGCTTCCTATTTTTAAATCATTAAGTTATCAAGGTATTGAGTTAAAGTTAAACTTAAAAGAAAACCAAAAATACTTATGTATAGGAATGCATGGCTTAGTGTAGGTATATCCCAGCAACCTTCATATTACTCGATGGTGACACCAAATTTGTAGTTAAGAGAAGAAGAAACTCTAGCCCCTTAAAAATTGTTTTAAATCAATCTGCGGGTAGAGACAGATATAACAGTTGAACTGTTCCCAGGTATAATGAGGTTCAAAACATTAGGAAAAGTATTATGAGGTACCATACACATGTAGTACATGTTGTGCCCCCTAGCTGCTATGCTTCCAAATTGTCATGGGTGCTTACAAGTAAGGTGCTCTTCAACCAGTGATTTCTACAGCGGGCTGTGGCTCCTCTTCCAGATGTTCTCCTTACTGGGTGGGAGACAGGAGTCGGTGTCACTGGCATTTTCCTGAAGTTTGTCTCTGTTCTCCCTGAGTACACTCCCCACCACTCCCTGCAAACTGGGAGACCAGACCCTAACACGCCTACTAGGGAGTACAGTATGTGCTACATATGCCTGCCACCTCATACTGTGGCTGTGGAGAGAAGAGTAAAGTGGTGTGGGATGCTGGGAGACCTACAGCGCCCCCCTGTTGCATGCCATACACTGTACACACATAAGCAGTGAAGCACTTCAAAACAGTACCCCATTCGAACAGGTACTAACTGGGAGCACTTTGAAAGGTGTTTGAACAGCTCACCCTTTAAACTGTTTTAAAGGCTTTTGAAAAGGTTAAAAAATCATGTCTATATGCATCCTCATACTACAAAGACTAAAATGTCGTAGGCCTGACATACAATAAAGAAGTTTATATAGGAGTGAAAATATCAATTAACAGCATGATTTCTTTGTCTCTTCATTATTTGGTGTTGGTAGTTGTTGCACTGTTTTGTTTTAATTAACTGTGTCATGAAAGCATAAACTATAGTAGCTTGATTTGCTGAATCTGAATAAAATCTGCTAGTATAATCACTTTTATATACTGATGTAGTGTATCCTTAATAAGAAGCATATGTAGCCCAGGCCAATGCTCTGTCCACTAGGCCATTTTCCACAGGATGCTGCTGCTTTTGCTACTTTCACTTATACCCGCATAACTAAAGTGCTAATGTGCTCTTGTTTAGTCAAATCCTTAATTGTAATAGGTTTTAGGCATGGTGCTGCTACATAAAGTTAAGTGTGTGCTTAAGTAACATGGCACTTGGTAAAGCCAGAATGTTTAGTGCTCTGGAGGGTTGAACCCAATATGCAAGTTTCCTTTATATGAAAAGTATTCTTTGAAATTTGGACTGAAGCCATATGTTCTAACTGATCTCATCAACTGATCCTTAAAACATATTTTCATATGTTTTTTAAAAACTTACAGACACACCAAAGCTTCACTCTCATGTTTTCATTTTTAGCTTCCTGAGTCACTATTTTCACCTGACTCGAAGAGTCATTTGCAGATGTCTGTTTGCAGATGAGGCATCCATATAACACTTCTGTCCTGCCTGTTTCAACTGTCACGTTTCAGATGCGTTATCAAGACATTGTTATTGTGCCATTACAGATTAGTTCTTAAACTGATTTTTCTGCTTCACCAGTTCTTTTGTAGCTGCCAGAACGAATTGCTTGCATTACATTACCTATCTATGTTCCTATCATTTCTTGGATTATGTTATACGTTGGAATACAACTACCCAGGCAGCTACACTTTTTTAGACTACTTTTGACTTTTATCTCATTTAGATAGTATCCAACTTCTCCCATGACTTTCTTTGACCTTCACCACTGGGAGTTTGGCAGATATTGTATAAAAGAAGAATTGATCTGTTCATTTTTCTCACATCTGACATTTTTCTTAATTTTGATTTTATTGGGAAGTTAAAGGCATTTATAAATTCCAAAAACAAAATAATTCCTTTCCAAACCCACTAAAGGTCATTCAGTGTCAAAGGTCTAGTTATCAATTATAACATTTACAAAACTCAAGGACTTAAAGAGAAGGAAAGGAAGAGTTAGGAATAATGTCAAGCTTATACCATCCATGCGATTATTTTTTTTTATATGGTGATTTTACATTGCTGCATTATCTCTCGGCAGGCCTATAGCCAGCAAGTGGAGAAACTCTCTGGTCAGACACCCTCTCAGCCCCATAGTAGAGGAGCCTGTCAGTGGAGGTAGAGTGCAGGCAATTTTCCATAGCACTATAAAGGTTCAAGATAGTTGGTGCCAACTCTGATGAGCTGCTGTAACTTTGAGCAGTTTCCCTGGACTTCCATGAAGACACTAGCAGCTATTTTGGTTCCTGTGGCATCTGAGAATGAAAAGGTGAACAGGTAGAAATGACCTTTGCCACTTCTCTGTCTGGCCCCCGTTCTACATGCTGCAGCTAAGTTTTGCCCTTTATTTTTATCAAGTAAGTATAAAGCAACACATATTTCATCATATTTTTCCTTTCCTGACTATTGTACCTAAAAATTGTGTTTTCTGTCACTAAAGTGGAAAATACTAATAAATAATATTTATCAATTGATGGCTTAAATATATGCACAAAGGAAATGTATAACACTGTCGATAAATAAGAAATTCATGCATGTGAACTTGTATTTGAAGCCAGTCATACCTTTCCTGCATTACCTTTTTGGGGCTTCGTGTTATTGATTTGTAAGGGAATCCTTGATCCAGCACAGCAGGGAGCTATATCAATATTAACTTCCAACAATAATGAGTAATGTGCTTCAGCATAATGCGCATGAAATAATTGTGAAAACTGTAAGACAAAGAACATATTACATTTTATGTAAGAAATTAGCTATCAGTTTTTACACTAAGTTTTCAGAACAAAATGCTGGAGCATTTCTTCTACAAAGGTTGCTCTCAAAGTTGGTTAAACTGCATATAGCAGAGTCACTAGTGCTGAAAGCATTAGAAATACCCTACTATATTTAGAATTAAGCTCTTGCATATCAGTGATAAAATAACATAAAAAAAGATGTTCTGTAACATCTATCTATGACAAAGCTCCTCCACATGTCAGGTTCCCCGCAGAAGGCTAGTAGGTTTACTTTGCCAACTCAAATCCTTCAGGATGGTCACTTTATGTGCTGCGTTTCTCAAGGCACCGGCCAACTAGAAATTTGTTCTCTCCATTGTGCAGTGGAGTCTGTGCTACGTGTGAGGCTGGGATATTCCTATATCCCAGCTGCATGCTAGAAAGTTCAAAATTCAAAAGGGAGATGAAGTGGGGCCAGGCCCACACACTGGTACTCTGAAGCTTCCTCTTTGGGCAGGAGGGGTGGAGGGACAGTACAGAGGGAAAGGGGTGATTGAAGTGGGTTTGACTGAATTCCCTCCAGACCACCAAGCCATCATTGCTGTAGTACAACTATGGTTATTTTGGAAATATGTTGCACTCTTGCAGTTCTAGAATTCAGTTTCTCAGGAGGGGAGAAGTTCAACAGACTGCACTTTTATCAGAGACTAATTTAATTCGTGTGTGTGGTGATTGGATCAGGGCAATTTTCTCTGGGAAGCCTTTCCTGATGTAATCCTTTGGAAAGGGCAAGATGGTAGTGGCTGCTGCTGTGCCGACAAGTTCCTGCAACAGGGTGGTCCACAAAAAAACCCAGACTGTGCAAGTCTAAAAGGCTGCCATGAAGGTCAGCCAAGCATAGAGGGAGAGAGCAAAGGACTGGCTATTGTAAAGTGAGCGAGGTCTTATTGCAATCAACATCTGTTGCCATGTAGAACTGTTTGAGGATTGTAGGGCAAAGGGAGTCCATCCATGAGCCAGTTCTCTCATTAGATAGCCCCTAAAATAACATTCAGAGGACTTTATCTTCCTTTAAAAATATATATATCAAAAGATAGGGAATAATTTCCTATACTGCATCTTAAATTGTACATTCAGTATCAAATCTGGGCACTTGCAAGGTGGGAAAAAGGTAAACAACCACACATCTTAAAATGTACATAAGTCTACAGTTCAAATGGAATATAATAAACTCATAGAAATGAAGGGCTGGAAGGGACCTCGAAACATCAAGTCCATTCCCCCTGCCCTGGGCAAGGTGATCCAAGCAAGGTGTCTGTCCAGTCTCCCCTCAAGTAACATGCAGGTATAAAGAAACATTTTGTTCCTCACTAAGCTATGCATGTTCCTCACAAAGCCTGCTGCAAGAAAATGGCCACTCGTGTACTCATGAACAGATCTAGGATTTGCAGATAGTTGAGGGGGAGAGTGCATCATCATGCATAACATAAATCATTTTTCCTCTAGTTTAAAGATAAACTAGAGCTTTACTAATAAGATGTGGGGCTAGCATTATATTGTTCAATTTAAAATTACAGCAAAAAAGCATATAACTATTGGAATGTGCACTATTTTTCTAGAGTATATATACAGTTTAATGAAACACAACACACTAGGCAAAAAATACTCAAAGGGTATTGTATCATTAGTCCTATAGTCATTATACGTAAGTGGACATCTCTTACTCGGGTTCCTAAAACAACATTTAGCCTTCCTGAGTGTCTTGAAACTGCCTCCAATATTTCACTGCCAGTCATTTCTGCACCTGAATTAATATAACCTGAAGTTTTTAGCTAGAGCTAAAAACAGTTGGCAGGACTGTAAAATAGGACAAAAACATTACCAACAATGGCTAACAGACAGCAAAATTGGAGGAAAAAAGGGTAGTTTGAATACTGAAACATCAAGACCATTTCAAAGGGTATATATAGAGGGTTACTAACACTGTGGAGTACAGAGAGATTAGCAGGAATCAGAAAGATGATAATGACCCATGAAGTCAATTGACTCTCTTAGTACTACCTGAATAGAAATGCCACTGGTCCTCCCAGTTCGTTTTAAAATTTGGGTGGAGCAGTATTCAAAGTGGGGTGTAACTGCACCATTGCAGCGCCCTGGGTCTACCCCTGGGTAGACCCACCATCCTGTGCAGCTGGCTGCAGAGTGAGTGAGTGAAGCCTTGATTCTGTCTTTCATTCTGCAACCCTGGTACCATGAGAGCTTGTACAGTTCACAGTAGAAAGAGACGGTCTGGATTTGCCTAACACTTGATCTATTTAGGAAGCAGCACCAGGCCAAGACTCTGTCCCATTCTTACTCCTGTCCTGCTCCTGTAGCAGTGCCATTGTGTGTATGGTCACAATGTAGTCCAAAATGATCCGAGCAGTCAAACTATCAAATGCATTTATGGACACCAAAATAAGAGTTATTTTTTTAACCTTAAGGTTACAATAGATGTGAAAAAGAATCAAATAAGACAGAGAAAATAAGACAATTCTATCTATTTAGAATCAGGATATTCTTTTTAGTGAGCTGCATTTTGTGGTATGCTGAGCAGAGAGCACAAAACAAAGCCGTAGGTCCTTCTTAAAAATCAAAAGGTGTGGCCCCTTAAGTGAATCAACACTGGTGTCTATCAAATTGTTAAATTTATGGAGAGGTGGTTGTGCTGCAGCAGATGCAATCTATTTGTTATGTTGTACCTTCACAGTAAAGTATTGTACTTTTTCTCATAAGATACCTGTGGATTTTGCAGTTCTCATCTGATTTATAATGTTATGTGAATTGACAGACACCAGGAGAAGTGAGAATAACAGATATGTTGGTGTAACCCGAAGCTGTATATGTGTTGAAAGTGAATTAAAGAAAATGTGTGTTATACAAGAGTAAATCCTTAGCAAGGTCTGATTACATCTCTCTTTGCTTTAGCTTTCCTAGTTGTCTGCTCTTTCTTATATATTGATCATCTAATAGTTACTAAAAATACACGTTCACATTTTTCATGCACTTAAAAAACACGCTCCCTCCCTAATCCATCCTGTACAAAGCGGGGCAGGAGGAGAACACCTTTTACATTTAATAAGCACCAACTCATTTCCTGTTTCTCATAGTCAGTTTCCCAGAGGGAGTGCTCGCTGATAGCTGATTACCTCATCACCCAGCTACCCAGGTGTCCAATACTGGCAGCTAAGCAGATCAATAGGAGACACATTGCACCAAGACAGATTAGGTGTAGGCCTGTGCTGTGCATACAGTTTGGACAATTCATGGATATGCTTGATGCTCTTCTTAGAATTTCACTCAGGTCTTAATCAGTTCGGTCATTGTATCTGGGTGTTTTTTCCCAAACAGCGTCAGCGTGAAAGGAAATGAAAATAAGTTTTCATTTTGTTCATTTTCCATTTCAACTTTTCGTCAGTCTGCTCAGCTTTTACAACCTCTTTATCTCGTTCAGGGAAGCAATGTAAATTGCATGTGGTTGTTTTGTAGGGGAATACAAATAGGTAAATAATAGATGTTTTAGACCTTTGGGAATTTGTCGATAAAAATATTCCAAATTAGGTGTAACCAAATTTTAAAAAATAATGTTCATTGTGTTGAAAAGTCAGAAAAAAATTCAGTTTAGGTCAAATGAAAGTCTTGGTTTCAACAGTGTGTGTATTTCAGTCCCGACCACTTGAAAGTGTTTATTTTTAAATACAGATAAAGGAGAATTTGAAATAAATTGTTTCACACTGAAGAAAGAAACATTTTAAACATTTCAAACCAAAACTTTTCAGTTTCTTAGAATGTTTAGGGATTTTTTTAAACCAAGAAATGTAGTGATATTACTGTGAATTTGTGGAACAGTTTGGTGTTTCTAAATCTGCCACTTTAGCTGAAAAAGCTTAGTGCAAAAAATGTCACAAGGCTCTGTAGGTAAAACATAATAATGTCCTTGGACTTAGCATGCAAATGCTACATAGACTAAGATAGTAGCATCTGCTTATTGAAGGAAATGGTGAGTTTTTCAGGGCAATCACTGCTTCTGGTAAGTCATTCAACCTCCCTGCAGATCAGTTAATCCAAGATCAAATGGAAAGAAATATCTGTAGCTGTACCTTTCTAAGCTTCACCCAGCTCTGAAGTGTCAATCTCCAGTTTTCTCAGACAATAAAACAATAGCAAGATAATACAGTGATGGGCACTGCTTCAAAACAAACAAAATAGGATGAATTTCATGGATTAGGGTGGAAGTCCTTATGAAAACCTACAATGTATGTCAATTGTAGAGGCTAATATCTGTCCTCCTCTAATAATTGTCTCCACTGGGGATCTTAGGTCTGGGCTAGGGTTCTCTGACATGAATACTGGTTTCACACATTGTGGGCATTTATAGGCGTGTTCCAGGAGGTGGTGGACAGCACTTTAATTAGCAGCGCTCCAAGCGCTGTGCCTATTAAAAGCACCCAGAGCATCATGAGTATCTGTCCCATGCTGAAAAATGGCAGCAGGGCGCTTTGAACTAGTGCTCGTTGCACAAGCTTTAAAGTGCCCTGCTGCCATTTTTCAGTGCAGGGATGCTGATACATGAGACACTGGAGTTTGCTGGAGCGTGGTAATTACCACGCTCCAGCAGACTCAAGGAGCCCTGTGTGTAGTAAGGATCTCTTGTCCTTTCTGAAGAAAGAATCTGAGTGTGTGTAGAAGTATTCCCAGACTACTCTGATAGAGTGGACTTTTCTCTTCCTAACTGCTGTGTTGGCATGGCTGTATTGATCCAGAGTCAGACAATCATTGCTGGTACATTTGGGGCCCCCAGGTGATATTGGATGCAACTGTGAATCTGGGTCATGGTGATCTTATTTGTTTCAGTTCGGTAGACTAGCCATGGTTTGCTTGCTTTCTCAGTGCTGATGGATGTCACTGGTTTGAGAGTGGTGTGAGAGTAAAACTGGTCTCAGAGAAGTACCAGACTTTATGGGGTTATTCTGTAATCAGCTAGGATAGAATCCAGGCCAAATACTTACATTTGTAACTATTAAGTCAAAGTTCTGTGGATCTCCCAGATTCAGAGACACTTAGCATCTGTGTTGCCCTTTGCACTGTGCTGATATAGCAGAGAGGCAATGGAAGTTTTAAATAGTTAAATCAGTATTCCCCTCCCCTTTGCACAGGAAAAACCTGTGTGGCCTAAAGCTGATGTAGTTATCTTGTTTTACTTCCTATGATAAAGGGTCCTAGATAATCATTGTAGCAGTGTAGTTTGAGAACTCTGAGGCTTTTCAAAGTTTTAATCTAGAAGATGAATAAAGCCATAGCTGCTTCTAAGGTTAGGTACATGCAATGCTAGTATAATACATTTCTTTCAAGTGTTGAACCATCCACTATTTAACTGTAGCCGAGGATCTACCCCTTAATTTGGGGCTTACTTGCAAGAATTCATGAACAATTGAGAGAGAAGATTAAAAAAAGGAATATTGGTATTCTGTCTAACGGCAGGAGAATTTGAACATGGATGGAAGGGAAGAAGGAAGGGATAGGGGCATGAAAAGGGACCCAGCATCATAAAATGTAATAAAATGCTTTAGTGCATGACTTATCTGACCTATTTTAGTGCCAATTTTTAATTATTTTGCCTAATTACGTGGATGTAAATAGCATATTGCATGTAATTTTGCCAGCAGCCACCCATATTTTCAGTTGATTTTTACCAAGTACTTAAGTTAAATGTGTCTTTAATAAAATTTGATTTGGAATAAGCTGGGCATTGGAAATTGTCTGGTTTCAGCATTTTTCATATCACATTGATCTACTTAGTAAGCTGCAGTTACTTCATCAAAGCTTTAATTCCAAGTCTTCTGTTTGTCTAGGTGACAGGATACTAATATTTTACATGACAGCATCAAATATACAGCGATAAGAAAAGAAAAAAGTCGCATGTAATTAATCTCTCCTCACCATCCTGCTCTCCTTTATGCTCTCACTGTCACTTAGAAATCTTAAGATGAAGGTGTGACCCTTACTAATACATTCCCACACGTGTCTAACACCTTTGCTTAACAGCCCCAGACTTCCTCATGAACAACCATCCTTGGAAGTGTGGATTTATTCTCTTATGAAATCTTACAAGAAGGTGAAAACTGAAGTGTAAATAGCATTCATCTCACCAAATCGATTGGAATGTGACGGCTGCTGTTAAGGTGGATTGAGGCTTAGGGGAATGTAAAAGATTTCTAACTAGTACTGAGATTGAATAAGAAAATGCTGAAGTACTGAAGAACTATAAAGGCCCAGGGTTTGTAGAAACCAGTTTGGCTGTTAGCTTTCGCTGTTTCCGGTGAGATGTGTCCAGCATAGAAAGCAGCAAAATGTTTCTTGTACTTTATCCGTGCATTTTACACATGTGAGTATATCATGTTAGCTTTACAGCATTGCTTTTGTTTAGCACTAATTGATTATTCTGCATAAGAAAGGGAATCTAGTTGATATCATATGATATAGTGAAGAGATGTGACAGAAATATAAAACAAATACCAGCATCAGACACTGACAGTTTCTGCATTCAGTTAATTTTCTACCCTGCAGGAGAATGAAATGGAATAATTTTTGATGACCCTATGAATTACCAATATCTTGATTTATTTTCATATTGTTCAGTATATCCTTATCTGTTTCACATTGAGTCCATTGAAGTCAATGTGCATCTTTCCATTCATTTTAGTGAGCTCTGCCATAGTATTTCATTTTTAGGTTGTTTTGTGTTATTGGTGCTTTACTTTGGTGATTTCCAGCTTTGAAACTAGTTGTGAAAAGTATATTTTATTATAGCATGGATGAATGTCACAACATTTGGTTTCAATCAAAGTTTAGACTTAGCCCACCCAAAGTTGCTTAGATTTTGTAATTGCTTGCTGATACAGTATTTAATTTTTTCCTATAATTTGTCAGTCTTGAATGATGTGCTGAATGGAAAAAAACTCAGCAAAATCTGCAAAATGATAATTTTCAACAGGAAGTCCAAAACCTCCATGGCTCCTGTTGGATTATCCACTGTACTGTATTATTCCAGAGATGCAAACCCCAATTTACAGATATTTTTTTAATGAAGGAGAAAGTCTATTTTTGGAAGCTACATTTCCTCCTACATGGCTCTGGAAGTCCCTCTTTTCTTTGGGATGTCATCTCTGTGACTGTAATGCTCTGACCATTTCATTTTCAAAGATGGTATTTCAAGGTTGCAGAATACCACAGGGCTAAGCAATTACATGGGAACTTGAGTAAAATTTGAAAGTCCAAAGTAATTTCAGATAAAAGTTGGAGCGTGATGAATGGGTCTCAGATAATTCTAAAAATAAGAATCTGTGTTGCAAATCAGGTTATCCTCTTCCAAGCAAGAAACATTCCTTAATTATATTATCTAGCTGGGTGATGTCTTTTTTTGTTGAAATGATCTCCTCTTCTGAGCTTTCTATTGCATACAGGGTACCATATTGTGACAACTTTGTAAACAAATATTATTTTGCCATTTTTAACTCTCACTTACTTCCATGAGTACTTCGTTTGCCTCATAATTTAGATAAATGTCAGCAATTTATGTTATAAAAGCAGCAGTGAATACAGTTGGGTAAGTTAAGCAAGGTGCAAACAGGTCCTAGCATCCAACATACCTCTATCCCCCTGCCCTCATTGTAGCAATCATCCTTATTCTCTCTCTACTACTATTTGGACATTCCCAAACCAGTAAACTGGTCTTACAGGTTCTTTTAAGGATCTGAGACAGAAGCTCCATAAACCAATTCAATCTAAATCAGTTAAGTCTGATACAACATCTATCCAGATTTGCTTTAAACTGGCTTTGGCCATTTGAAAGCAGCTTATGTGCGCTGAACTTCTGTTGTGCTACAGCTTTGATCCATTTCCAATCACTTATACCTGTTTAATTGCTTATGTACAATTTCTGTTCCTAGCCAAGGAATCTTAAACAAATGTTCTGGACACAATGAAGGGGGAGGGAAGTGTTCCTTTTCCAGTCCCAACTCTCCCCCCCCACCCAAATACAACAACCAGAAGTACACTTTACCCCACTCAGCCCCAAGTGTGTGTGAGTGTTACACAGAAATAAAGTAACTTTCCCAGGGTTTGACAAAGGGCCTTATTACACATTAATTTTAGGCAATTCAGGGAGCTCTTAACTCCTGGATTGTCCACATGCAGATGTGTAAACTAGTTTTAAGCACCCTTTAGGCATCTGAAAGTTATACCGCTCCAGGACAGATTAATCTTTGATGTATGTTTCCCAGCTTATGTTCCACAGAAGTGTGACCACTCCTCAGAGATAAGCCATCTAAGTTTCAGTTTTCCAGCATCCCAGAATGCAATGTCTCCTCTCCCAACCTCCCGTTCTGTGTAGATAAACTTTGCACCCCCTGAACTCTGAGCAGTACTAGCAGAGGAAGGTACGGGCACCAAGCCAACTCCCCCTCCTACCTGTAAAGGTATGACCTGGCCAAGGAACTTGCAGAGGCATAAACTGGTCCAGAAAGAAGTGGGAAACAAGGTAGGAGGCCAGATCAGGGTCCCTGTTAACTGGAGCACTCCTTCCAGGGTAAGGATAGTATCCCTGTGAGCTGGGGCTACCCAATTCCAATCTATTAAAACTTGAGACTGTCTTTAATTTACTTACTCTTTATTTTTTCTTAAATTCTCATTCTTATTTTATCTTTAGTGGCTTCTGTGGCTGACTTCCTTCATTTCACTACCAAGCCCCCAGTTGCCATCCCCACCAATTGCCTCTCCACCTCCTATTTCATTACCTAGTCCCCATCATTAAACCCCCTTCGTGCCTCATGCTCCAACCTCCACCAACCCACCCCCACCTAGAGCAGGGATAGGATCCTGCCCTTTGCTCACCAGCCCTCTTGTTTTGTGGCAAGTCACAACTGTGCATATCAGGGATAATTAGAGAAGATTTTTAGCCTGAATGTGTGACTGCTCTACATTTGAGCTAACACTAACACTGATCAACATTTGAGAAGTTTTAAGTGTACTGTGTAACAAGGCCCTGAGCTAAAAACTCCAATTCCTTTTAGTCCAGTTTGGTGCTCTAGCTATTGAGAACTACTGCCTTTCTCAAGGAAGGAAGTGGTCAATGCATTGTGGTGCAGTCATAACTTTGTTGATGGAGATATTGCTTCAGAGGTTTTATTTACCCTCCCACCCCATTTTTTTTTTGTTGGGGGAAGGGAATCTTGACTCTGGCTCCTTTGGGTTGCTCTGCTGTCTTTGTGTCATCCTACCTGCCTCTCTATGACAGCCCTGTCTCTTAATTATTAGGCCGGTGTGAAGCAGCCAGTATTCACTTTGGATTCGGCCAATTCAGGAGACAGTGATTTGATTTGGTGATTCAAATCATCGTTCCGAATTGATTCAGCTGAATATGATTTGGAGATTCAGCCACCACCAAATCGGCTGAATCTCTGAACCGGCCCCATCCCCCGCCTGCTCTCAATGGCTGCCCCCAGCTCTTCCAGCTGGGAGAGCTCTCCCAGCTCTTTTTTGTGGTTTTTCAAAGCCCCAACTCACCGGTTCCTGCCAGGCTGTGGGTGCGGGGTGGGGGTTGGGGAGCAATCCCCACTGCCCTGTGCTGTGTGTGGGTCTCTGCCATGAGCCCCCAGAAGCCATGAGGCCACTGTAGCAGCTGATGACTTAGGGCTTTATTTTTAAGGGCCAGGAGCTGGGGCAGGTGAGGCGGCTACAGAAGGGCTGGGAGAGTGGGCAGAGGTCGGGTGGCTCATGGCAGAGTCCCCCATGCAGTGTGTGGCAGCAGGGAGCAGTGGGAATTGCCCCGCCCCTACCTGGCAGCAGCCGGTGAGTGGGGGCTTTTTTTCTAAAGGTCATGCTGGAGCAGCCTGGGATGGGGGGAAGTAGGATAGTGGGCAGGGATTGGGGGGCACTCAGGGTGGCTGGGGGACCAGGCAGGGGATGGGGCCTGGTGGGGGTCCCTCCATGTTCCCCTCTCCCCTTCTCCAGGCCCCCCGCTCCCTACTTGCCAGCATGCAGTCTGTGTCCAGCTCCCTGTGCAGCAAGCAGGGACTGCCCAAATCACCGAAGCTCTCTGAATCTTTTTTGAATTGATTCAGAGCGCTTCAAATTGTTTCGGACCTTTTAACAGGTCTCCTGATTCAATTCAGATTCAGAGATTTGGCCACCAAATCAAGCTAAATTTTCTCCAAGTCGGACCAGCACCTGAAGCTTGGCACAGCCCTAATAATTAATTATATTTGGGTACATTTTAGTCTCCATAGGTGTCTAATAAACTGCAGCTTGAGGATATGCCACAACTTGCTATGAAGGCAGAACATACAATAGAGCCAATAGCAAAATCAAGGTTTTAACATTTTTTAAATCTATATTTTTGTAGAACTCATTAATAACAGTGTCAAGTCCAGGATCTGCTTGGAATCTGAGTCTTTCCTTATTTCTGTATGGAGTGAGATATAAAAGCAGGAAGAAGGAAATAGTGCAAAAGTGTAAAAGATTAGTGGCTAACAGTTATCTCAGCATTTCCTGTCTGTAGGATGTGCAGTCTTCCATCAATTATTAACAGGCCAGTCTAATGGCCTGGCTATTATCAGAGGTCACAGCCAGGTGTGCAAGTTTAAGGCGAGATTCATAATGCCTGGGAACTCAAGCAATGATGTGTTTATTCATTATGATGCTATTTACGGGATTAGTGCAGTGCAGCCAGTCATGTGAATGCTCCACCTTTGCATTATATTAGCATCAAAATATTCTCCCATTCTAAAGCTAGATGAATTCAAGGATAATAAAGTAAAGTATCTGAAACTAAGGATGTTATGTTCTGTCATTTTATATGTAAATACATACCATAATTTCTGTGATTATAGTAAAATAATCATGAATTACAATCTGCCAGGGCAAGGTTCAAATTTAGTGGTTTAACACCAACCATAGTAAAAAAAAAAAAAAAAAAAAAAATTGCTTATCAGTAAAGAAAAAAGTGCAGATTATCAGTTAACAAAAAAAATCTTGATTTTGTACCACTTTGACTGCAGAAATGGTTTTATATCATGCTGCCCCCTACTCTAAGGAGGCCCCTTCTCATCCTCACACTCTGATGCTCCCCCCCAAGTCTTATCCCTGCCAACTCTACTCCTTATTCTGGCACAGAGCCCCAAAGAAGGACTATTTGCCTACGTGTAACCCAGCAGTGTCATAGTCAGGCAACAAAACCTAGTAGCAGCAGCACATGGTTGGGCCAAGAAGACTCCAGATGCTCCCATGGACTACAAAACCCTGACAGAGCTCCATGCAGACTGCTGTGCTTCTACTTAGACACCAGGTGGCATTGGTCTCTTCTGTCTATTCTTAAGTGCTTAACTCCAGCAGCATTTCTTTTTTCTTTATTTTGTAAATTGGATTATTTAATAACAGAGCCAACATTCCAATGATTAATCATCCTCATAATCTTAGTCTCTAGCCTAAATGCACTCTGCTGCAGTTTAATGCTTTGCTCATAGTGCTGTCCCACACAGCCACAGAGAAAAGTATCTCTATCCTCTTTAGAATAATTTTGATGAAAATTATTATCAAATCCCCCTTCATCCTTCTCTTCTCCAAAATAAATATCACTAGCTCTTTTAGTCTTTCCTCAAGTCCTATTTCCCAAACCTCTAACCATTTTTGTTGCTCACTGCTGGACTCCGAATCTGTTCATGTTTTTATTGACATCTGGGGCCCAAAACCAGACACAGTATTCCAGGTGAGGCCTCACCAATTCTGAATAGAGTGGAAGAAACACTTTTCTTGATTTGCAATTGACATTTCTGTTAATACAACCTAGGATGTTGTTGTCGTCTTTTGGTTTTTTTGAAGGAACGCACTTTGGCTCATTCAATTTATGGCCCACTGCTATCCCCAAGTCCTTCTCTGCACTATTGCAAACTAGCCAGTCATTCTCCAGTCTGTGGTCGTGTGATTTTTCCATCCCAAATGCAGGACTTTGCAGTTGTCCTTGTTGAATTTAATATGATTGATTTCAGGTATTTTTTTCAGGCTATCTGGGTTATTCTGGATCCTACTCGTACCTCCATAGTGTCTGAAACCCTACTGAACTTGTCGTCTACAAATTTGCTGCTAAGTGTGCTCTCATTCCCATCATTCAAATAATTAATGAAGATGTGAAATAATCTTGGACACAGGATAGACCTCTGAGGATACCCCCTCCCAATTGGACATTAAACTGCTGGTGACTTGGTTGAGCATAATGATCCAACCAGTTGTGAATCCACCTTACAGTGCTGTCATCTAGTCTGTACTATTTTAGTTTATTAATGAGAATATCATGGGAAACTGTAAAAAGCCTTGTTAAAGTCAAAGTATATTTCATCCACTACTCCCCCACTTTTCACAGAGCCTGTCACCCTATCATAGGAGGAAATCAAGTTGGTCAGGAATGACTTGTTCTTTGTGAAAGCAAACTGGTTTTCCTGATCATCTTGTTCTCCTCTAAGTGCTTCACAATAGATTCCTTTAGGACCTGCTCCATGATCTTTCTAGGTATTTAGGTCAGATTTACTGGTCTGTAATTTCCCAGATCTTCCTTCTTCACTTTCTTAAAGATATGCATGATATTTGATCTTTTGCAATTATCCAGGTCCTCATTTGGCTTCCATGATTTCTCAAAAGAGAAGGGTTGGTGACTCTGAAACTACTTCAGGTAATTCCGTCAGTACACTAGGATGTATCCCATCCAGCCCTGCCAACCTGGAAACAGTAGCTTCTCTAAGTAATCCTTAACCTGTTCTTCCACCACCCTAGGATACTTGTCTTCTTCCCCATCTTTGCTGCCAACTGCATTCATGATTTGGTAGCTGACCTTATTCATGAAAACTGAAGTTAAAACATGCATTAAATACATTAGCCTTTTCTTCATCATCTGTAACTAGGGTGCCTTCTGCATTTAGTAAGGGAACTACACTTTCCTTAGTCTTCCTTTTGTCTCTGACATACTTGTAAAATCATTCTCTCTTTCCTTTTATGTCCCTTCCCAATTGCATCTCATATTGTGCTTTGCATACCCATGTGATTCTTCCCTGGTGATATGACCATGTCTCCACTTTTTGTAGGATTCTTTGTGGTTTTCAGCTGTTTAGCTTAGTCAGTCTCTTGTTGTACTTCTCAGTTTTCTGTCATATCAAGATAGCTTGCTACTTCACCCTTAATATGTTCTCCTTAAAGTACAGCCAGCTTTCTTGGACTCCCTTTCCATTCAGGCTTGCCCCCTGGGGGATCCTAACCACCAGTTCCCTGAGTTTGTTAAAGTTTGCAGCATCTTTATTTTTTTGCTCTTCTCCCTCCCTCCCTTCTTTCTCTTATGTCTTTAACTCTATCATTTTGTGGTCATTATCATCCAAGTTACCTTCCATATTCACATTCTCAAGTAATTTATCCTTGAGTAATTTATCCTTGCAAGTCAAAAATAGCATCTCCCCCATTGGCCTCCTCATAACCTGCATCAAAAAGTTTTATCTCTAGCACACTCCAAGAATTTGATGACACATCCACAACTATATCTTCTTGTATGGGTGTGTGAGGTGGGAGGAGGGGGATTAAATGAATTTAATTAATATGGAAGACACTACAATTTGACGTACTATAGCCTGAAGATTTCATTTAATCCAAAGTACAGTTGGGAATAGCAGCATAAACTGCTCTGTTACTGTTTGAGGACACTGTCTAAGCAAACTTGTAATTGTAGCACAATCAGGCATACCCATGCTGATTTTTAACTTACTAGTGTATGTAACAATAGTAGTTCAGATGTAACTTAGACTTCATTGATTATGGTCAATCTGATTGTGTGTCTATGATACCTGGAAGCTGACCTGCATTGAAGACTATGCCATTATATATGTTGACTATTGGTATTGCCTGTGGGAGTTAAATGGCAGTACAGATATGCTCCTTTTTCAGCAATCACTGGCATTGGAGGATGACTGTCTTCCATGATCATCTTACCTGCAGGTCCAAAGGTGACCGAAAAGCTGTGCTGGAACTTGAGCATGTGTTTCTGTGCGCAGAGGGTGGCTCTGGATTCTTAATACAATCCATGACATGCTGTTTCTGTCCTTGTGATAAGGTCTCAAAGTACTGAGATTCTTGCTCCATTTGGGGAGTTCCTGAGTGATAGTCTCCCACAAGTAGATATCAGTGTTACATTTTTCAAGTTGGCCTTGAGGATGTCCTTGAAGTGGTATCTCTGCCCTCCTCTTGATCACATGCCTTGACTGAGGTGGGAGAATAAAATCTGGTTTGGGACTCTACAGTTGGGCATCCAGATGATGTCTTGGTGTTTGCTTGTGAGAGGATGCTTATGTTGGTGCCTCTAGCTTCCCGCTGGATTCAAGCAGGGGGAAGAGGAGCTCACACCACAATTCCATGTCCTCATTTTAAGGATTTTGAATGATGAGGAAATCCCAGGTGACCTCAGGGATTCCATGATTGTGACAATCTTCCAGAAAGAAGACAAGCCCGACTGTGGAAATTACAAAGGGATTGCCTTCCTGTCAACCACAGAAAAGATCATTGTGAAAACCCTCCTGAAGCATCTTCCTCTTTTGAAGAGTTCCTCTCAGAACCTGTGTAGATTTAGGGCATTAAAAGGCACAAGTAACATGATTTTCACTGCTTGCCAGCTACAGGAAAAGTGTTGGGAAGAACATAAACCTCTCTATCTGGCCTTCTCTGACCATATGAAAGCCTTTGACATCATCAGCCAAGGAGCAGTGTGGAGGATCTTTCTGAAGTATGGATGGCCACAGAAATCCATCAAGAGTCTTTGGCTGCTCCATGACAATATGTGAGTGGTGGCTGTCAGTAATAGATCTATCCATTTGAGGTTAAGATGAGAGTTAAGAAAGGCTGCATCATTGCTTCAGTACTCTTCTTGTTATTCCTCACTGCAATGCTACATCTGATGGGCAACAAGCTTCCAGTACTAGTAAATGTGCGCCCCTACTGCGGTCACGCGTTCAGCTGCAATGTAGACTAAAAACCGGAGTTTTGAAGGACCATTCCTATTCATTCACTCTTCCCATTCAGCCTTCAGTTTCCCTGCTCAGATGGGTAAAACTGATATAGATAAATAGTATAAAAACTGAAAGTCCTCAGAACAGTCAGCAGATAATTATGGTTTCTGCCCTCTACACCCTTGGCAAGATTTGATTTGAAAACCAAGCAATGTAAAGCAGCGTAATGTTTTGGCTACATCCATTTCCAGTTGTACTTGGCACCTACTATATTTCAATTTCCAACATGTAAAGGTGCCCTTTTCCCCCCTGAAGGTATCTTTAAAATGCCTGGCAGACAAAAGTGTCATGTCCTCTTATGTGAATCCAGACTGTCCTCATCAAGAAGACTCAGGCTGTTTGTTCAGATTGGCATTTTTTTTCCTAGCTAGAGATATTCATTTCTTGTTTTTAATCTGTGTAAACAGGAATTAATCTCGCAGAACATGCCTGGAACAAAGAGTGAGACGGAGACAACACCCAGGCAGAATAGCCCTCCTTTTGAGAGACTCTAATTAATAGTCTCATTACTTTTCAATTCAGCCTTGTGTGCCTCTCAGAGGGGGAGCAATGAAATGGGGAAGGTCTCAGATAATACAACAAAAAAGGGGCTGAAAAGAAGAGATTTGGCTGCTGTGAATGTTAGTAATGCATCAGCATGCCTGGAAATTGATGTTGATGTAGCCAGCAACAGAACCAAAGCCCAGTGCCAGAGGTGGCATATTTATAATGAGACCAAATGAAGAGGCTCATTAGCTTCACAAATGTTGAAGAGCTGCCTGTTCCCTCTTATTATCTTTCCTTCATCTCCATTATGAATGTGTGCATGTGAAGGGGTGGGGAAGAAAAGCAAGCGTTATCACGTTTAGGTTGTGAACTGATCTGCATAGCCCTATTGGGAAATTAGAGGAAATCCTGATGATTTTTTCCTCCAGCTGAATGAAAAATTAGAAATATTGTAATCTAAAGACAAAAATTACAAGGGAAATCTTTGTTTTGGATACTTTGCCCTCCCCGTCCCTTCCATTGAAAAAGAACAAGATATCAACAGGAAAAAAGAAGGAAAATATAGTCTTGAGCTTGCGCTTTTTAATTTAGATGCCTGATGAACTGTGGATGTAGGACAGGTTGTAACATGCAGCAAAGCCACACTCACTATGATTTACCAAAACAGAAATGAGGTTTGACCTAGACTGATTGAAAGGCTGTGCGAATGACCCTTGGGCATGTCAAAAGCAGAATGACACTCAATAAGCAATTGCAAACTTTTTTTTTTCTTTTATAGTTTTTGTTCAGAGCCAAGTCAGGCAAATACTCCAGACTAATCCCAACACAGACCAAATTGTAAAAACAGCCTTGTCTGCTTGGGCTGAGAGAAAACATTCAATTAAGTTGGTGCAGTGGCTTAGTAACAGTAGCCTTTCACCTTTGGAAACCAAGCCTCTAGTTATCCGTTGAGTCACAAGGGAAAATGAATTTGGTGTTCTCATGCTAGGTCCCAAGGCACATTTTGTCCAGGCTCACAAAACCACTGTATAACTTGGCACTTATCTCAATACGTACTCAGGAAAGGACCAAGATGGGAGAGCAGAATGCTGCAAATTGAGATGAATTCCTGTTAGAACCTCTATGTCCAGAAAGTGTAAATATTGTATCCAGGCCTATTCCTATCCCTTTAATGAGAATTAAATTCACTCCTATGTAAAAAGCTAAAAACAAAATGTGGGAAAAGGTCATTTTAGGAATTTATTAAGCAATACTACATCTTGAGGGCAAAAGGAGATGGTTCAGAACACGAGGGAAAAACCTCAGAATATGGATAGAGCGGCAGAATCTAGATGTAGCAATAACAGCACTGGATCAAAGGGAAGGGAAGTTCTTGTGTGCATTGGAGCAAGTAAAATTAGCAATAGGGAAAGCTATAAGGTGCACATATGGCGCATATTTCACTATATGGGTCAAGTAGAGACCTAGATGCTATTTTAAAATGGCTCCCACTTCAAACGAAGTAGTCAAATTTTGTTCTTATGTATTAGTTATTCCTTTGTAGCACAACACCTAGTAAAGATCATTATAACTGGAAAAGGGAGTTTGCTTCTGGGTGCTGCAACCTGTGCTATGGCCATAATTATCTTTGGTAGCCTCACAATTCATTACAGGGTCTCTTTATTAGGCTTTATGTTAGACTACTTAGCAAAAGAGAAGTCGACAATTAGGAAAGAAGAAAGAAGAGAACTAGAGAGTGAGATAGCAGCGGGAAGGGGACCCTGAAAAAGTACACAAGACCTGTGGAAAATTTGTCACCCTTGTCGCAATTAAAGGATTGTCCCATATATCAAAGGAATCTAAACTTATAAACCTTGTAAGAAATTAATCAAATGTTGTCCTTGATTTTTTTTTCTTACTCTTACTTTTTAATTTTTAAATTCATTTTATGTTTTTAACACTCATATATAAAATGTGATAAATATTCCAGGGATTGCTTAGTTCAGCACCAATCAACCATTGGGCAATAAGCTGTCATTTAAAAACAAGATGTGAGCTCTCAAATCCTAGCCATCAGAAAGCTTACAGTGATTTTTCAGATGCCACCCATTCCCACCTTATAGTCTAGGCCTGATCTTCCACTCATCCATTTCATTTGTGTGACTTAATTACTTTAATTGTAATTAGATTGGTATCAGAAGACAATTGGTCATTTTCTTCTTAATGTTGGATTTGGGCTTGAAGACACAATGCAACCAAAGAGAAAAAAGAAATGAGATACAAATATACATAGTGCCACAGCATTTCAAACTAGCCAGTCTACTTGGCAGCAATATCCTAGTTAATACAGTAACACCACTTACTTTTGCTTCAGATTGCCTGTAAGGTGCAGAAGAAACAGGCCATTAAAAAATTAAGCACTTCCTTTTCAAGCAGAAGTAATTTAAACAATCTCTCTCCACCCTCTCAACTAGTTTCCAAATTATCTGATTATGCTATGCTGTATTTTTAAGAAAGGAAGCACTTTGGCAGAAACTAGCATTATAGGAAGTAGGGAACCTATCTTGAGAATTGTAATCTTCTGTTACGTTTTGACCGTATGTTGTCAGCAAATTGGTTTTATAGTTTAATTAAATGATCAGAATTGCTGAGGAGTATGAGAGATAGGAGAAGGGGAGGGAAAATGTAATGGAAGACAATTTTTGTTCTCCTTCACTCTGGGGCAACAATAATTAACGTTCAAAGTGCTGCAGCCTTGCTGGAAACTGAGTTTAAGAAATGGATTGTAATTGCAAACACTGTTTGCTTAGTGACTCTTGGCAATGGCATCATGTTAACTCAGTCTTTGTGTCTCCTGTGAATCCTTCCAGATTGATGAAAACATCTTTTCTTATCCAATTTGTTATCACTAACTTCAGAAAGTCATTATGGAATATCAGTAGAACAGATTGGGACCTGGATTAAGAAATCAATTATTGCCAGGAAGTACCTTGATAGACACTAATAAGGCCCAGATTGGCATTTACAGCACCCTTCAATAGGTATACGACTGATTTTGTTGTTTAATTCAATGTCCACTGATTACACATTGAGATGCATACTTACACCGGTTTGGAGAAAGTCTATGAAGTTTGAATTGGAGGAATACTTATCAGGACTAGCAAGAAACTGAACTCTATCTCCTGTGTCCAGACCCATGATCCAGGTCAGGGTTCTGAAAGTGGTTACCTCTATGATGTGACAAGGGACAGCATATACTTATTCCAATCAGTAATTGATAGTGGACACTGTGGCTACATCCAGACATGCATACACGTGCTGTCTGTGGTGCCACAAACTTCCTTGGAGTGCCACAAACCACACACCCAGAATGTTAAAATTTGCATTTTTTGTGCTGTAAATTTGCAGTATAGGGGTAAAATTTGCTACCAGGATTTTCCAGTAACAAAAAAAAGATGCCAAGAAAAAAGGTGGCATAGCACATGCTACAATAGTATGCACCAGAACAAACAGACTCTCAGTCCCGTAGGGAGACACTCTGGCTGCCAACCAGAGCATCTCCAGTCATCCATTTGTGCCACAACAGCTGGGAGCTGGGAGGAGCAAGGAAAGGGCAGTTTGCCCAAAGCGGGACAATTTGTCCCTCACCAAAGCGCATGTGCAAGGGTGTGCACTGTGGCACAAAGTAGCGGGACAAATTTGTGGCACTGCAGGCATGTGCAAAGGCATATCTGGATGTGACCTGTGGGTGTATCTACATGTGCAATTAATGTGAAGCAATAAACTCTGGAGCAGTCTAAGCCAAAGTAAACTGCTCCCAGGTGCAGTATCTACATGTGCACCCAGGACAGAAGCAATTTGAGTCAAGGCAGAGTAGGCCCCAGTCATTGTCTGTATTCAGCACAGTAAAGTACTCTCATAAGTACTCTCCCCAAGAGTACTGTGTTATGGCACAGTTAAGTAGTTCACTGTGCCCTAATACTGGCACATGGGTAGACAACGATGCTTCATTGTGGAGTTAATTAGTCAACTGCATGTGTAGATGCACACTGTGACAGCTTTCCACATTTCTGATGGTTATCTATTCTATTGGTGCTTCCTTCCTTGAGGACTAAAAAAGGCAACCTGACTCATATTCCAAGGGAAAGTTAACAGTATTGATACTGGTTCTCTACAGGTGGTCTTTACCTTTCAAGGCTGAGCTGAAATTAAGGACTTGGGCTCCATGTCTGTCAGCACAGCATGATTCAGGAATGAGGTCTTCATGTTTAAAGCAGGGGTGGCCAACCTGCATCATGCATGCCACAAGTGGCATAGGAAGTCATGGTGTGTGGTACGCAGCAAATCAGGGAGGGTACAGGCAACACCATGACAAAGATTGGCTCCCACTGTTTGAAAGCATAAGAAAATATCCCTGTGTGCATATGATATCACTTCAGAGTTGCTTCTGTTCTGCCCTTCATTTTCTCTAGTCCAAAATCTCTACATTGACAGAAGTAATAAGAGTTGTGTACTAATTCTTTTTTTCTGTCTTGGACTAAAGTATCTTCCTGTAATGATGTGTCAGGTTCTGGATATTTTCTGGAGCCCTTTACGCAAATGTAGAGTTCTTCCATAGGTTTGCCATGGTAAAAAGAATAGTACAAGGCTTGGCTAGATCAAAAGAAGTATATAAGACTTTACAATTTTGCGTAGGAAAGAAAGATCGTTGGATAATGAGAAGACTGGGGAGTGCTACTAGCAGCTGTTCTGGAAACTTCTAAGAACAAATTCAATCCTGGTCTGAAACGTTAATAAAGAAGAACTCAAGCTAATAAAAACCCAACAAAGGTAGAGCCTTGGTCCCTACCCAGCATGCAAACAAGATGTCAGGGGCAAAGTAGGAGCACCACCCGCCTACACTTACCTTCTTATTAAATAAAGCATCTGAACATGCCTTCCCATGTGAGGAGCTCACATGCCTCCCATACAGGCAAGCAGCAAACCCTTGCTTTACTTATTCTTGCTTGAATATAAATATTACTGCTACTTTCACTAAACTGACTCTGCATCCTAACCCCTGCCCCTTCTTGTCGAAGACTTTTACTTGAAGACTTTAAGGTCTATTTAAGTTTTACTGTACACTGGGTGCATCTACACGATTTGCTACTACGCAGTGTCAGTGATTAGTGTGCATTTATTTAGCACTTGCCTACACAAGTACTAAATAAATGCACAGTAACCAAAGTTACTGTGCAGTAGCACCAGTAAGCACCTTTTAAATGATGCTACTGCACAGTAGCCTAATACTACTGTGTAGTAACATCTTGGCATGGTTTTTGCTACACAGTGCTACTGCGCAGTCATGTCAGGATATTGCGCAGTCAGCGTCTCGTGTAGACGTGCTCACTGGCTTACTCTCCCTTCCAGGCTTTAAAATAGATCCAATGATACTAGCTTCCACTTAGCAGCTGGGTAGCAGTTGAAAATATCAGTCAAACAAAAAAAAAATTGAGGAGCAACATTCTGTAAGAACATAATGCTGCATCACCCATTTTGCAGATGATGTAAAAATGTTTAGATTTTGTAAGATCAGATTCAGTTTGTGAGAACTGCGTAACCACTTATGAGTTGTTTATTTACATTTATTTTTATCTAGCCAAATGAACTGATACAGAATATAATTTTTTGGCATTTACTAGGGAATGCAGAATTAAGTGACTGCTGAGGATGGGTTTCCTTAGCTTTACATTTTCATTAACGTTGCTGCTTAAATTATTATAAAGGCAGAAAAAAACATTTATCCCAGACTAGATTCACCTTTTTAATTTAGCATGTGGAAATAATCCTGAATCCCACTTTGGGTGGTTGGTCATACAAAGTGTCAAAAAAGTGAATTTCTTAGTGACATAAAATTCTCATTGAAATCAATAGAAATGTTGTTCAGTCAAGTCCGCAGGACTGGTCGTGGAGAGGTTCCTTCACTAAAGTAAAACAAGGTGTTGTAGAAACAGAAAGAACCACCTTCTTGGGGTACAAACACAAAAACCTGTCAAATTTTAAATAAGGAAAAGGAAGTTGTGGTGATAAATATGAGTCAACAGTGGCAATTCTATGAATGCCACTGGAAAGGGAAAACTAAGCTTAGAAATGCCTTCTAAAAGCAGAAAAGGATGGGAAAATATACATTTTGAGGGAATAATAAGTTCCTTCCACACGGCACAGCAAAAGTCTCACATTACATAAACAATACAGGAAACTATTAAGCGTTTTGGTCAAGCCAATGTCATCAAGGTTTGGAAAATCTTCGGTGAATCTTTTCAGAGAGGTAGTACCCAGAATGGACAGGAAGTATGGTAATGGTCAGGATAAATCAATGTTCACTCATGTCACCGTAGTTGGAACAAGCTGCAAAAAATAATGTTCATTGTCTCACAAAGAGAGGGCATGCCATGGGTAGTGGTTTTATTTGGAGGCATCAGGGCTCATTTGACTATGTTTCCTAAAAGAAAAGTAATTTGGTGGTGGAATGAATGAGAAGTACAGGAGTTAAACCATGTATGTGCTTGTGGCCAATACTTGGGAATAATAATACCAATGGCATTAACTGCAGCACTTGCATTAAAGCAGGACTTGGGAGCACTTTCTCTGGAGCAGGCTGTTGCCTATCAGTATGTTAAAATAACAGTGACCGTTTGTATAATTTCACTTCAGTCTTGGACCTAGATGTAATTTCTTCCAGCTACTCCTTGATTGCAAGCGGAAAAGCAGGCAAGCTTCCTGCATCCAGGAATGTCATAAACTCAGGTTTGATTTTTCAGCAACATTGCCTGAAGCTTCTGACAGAGGAAATCTTTTCAGCAGGTAAGTATATCTCCAAAGAAACTTAGATTTATCTCCATGCAGCCCTTAGCAGCTTTGCAAAATGTTAAATGTGCCACAACATCGATAAACCTCCTTTTGCTGGTCTTAAGAGCAAAATGACATAGTAAGAGCTTCCTACCAAAAGCAAGCAAGCAAACCTGTACCTAATCTTCAGGTTCAGAAACCTTACCTTCAGTATGATTTGTAGAGTACTTTCCCCAGGTTAATGTAATACACAGAGGCTCTCTGTTGCACTTCTCACTTCAGTGAGGAGAAGTGCCTAGTATCTAGGATAAATTAACCCAAAGTCAACTTTGTGTAGTCCTTTTATATATCTATAAATGAGTAAACTACTACAGTACCAAAGAAGAAAGATTGCATTTTATACCCCCTTCCTTTATGCAAGTATAAATGGTTATCCATGGCAAAATAGAGACATATGATCATAGTCTACAGTCCTACCCAGAAGAAAACTAAAGGATAATACATTTCATAAACCTGAAACATAAGATACCACAGGTAAAAATTTCAATGTCTCTCAGGTTAGAAATGGATTTTGCCTCTGTGGCACCATAAAAATCTATGGCATGATTAATAATAATAATGATGGCATGAAGGCCAAGCAAATAGATGTCTGTGCCCCTTGTCGTGTCACAAATGCCCAAAATTTGTTGCTGCAATATAGGTGGTATGGATTTATGCGGCTATATTACAAAGGATGTTCGTTTGCTTCAAGGCAGGAGAGCACAAAAGGCCCAGAGCTGTCTGCACTCTTTAGCCACCTCAGGCAGGTACCCTCGGGGCTTCAAGGACCCAATTCTGCATGCTCTGGAAATTCCCATTTCCAGCATATGCAGGATCAGACCCCTGAAATCCAGGTAATACCTGCTCAGGTTTCCATTTGCAGAGGTGTGCTCTGCGAATCCCCAGCCACATATAAACTGTTGTGCCTTGATTCAGGGTGTGCATCTGCAAAAGGAGAAATCCAGAGTTTACCCTGTGGCAGAGACCTTCCCGGAGATAGATTCCCCCGGGGTGGGTCTACAGTTGGGAAAGTCCAGGGTTCCTTATTTGCAGAGACACCCCCCAGATCAGATTCCCTGAGCATGCATCTCTCTGCTAAGGGGGAAACCTGGGTTCCCCTGTTTGCCATTGTGTGCCCTGAGTGTTGTCCCTCAGGAGCTGACCCTAGCTGTTCCCATCTGTTTTACCTAATGAGACAAATCAGCTGTGCCAGGAGACATTCCAGCACAGCTTATCTGCTTCATTTAGCAATGTCTTTTTATACCTTTAGTTCCCAGCCACAGTGTCTAACGATCTGACTGAACTAGAGAAACGTAGCACAGTAGAAAGAGGGAACTCCTGAGCAAGAGATAAGAGTATAGGCTCCTGATGGCTTCTCTCCTTCAGTCATCTGACATTGATGAACATCTTGTTACCCATTCCTCTTGTTTTCCCTATAGGATCCTCTTTCATGCTAACAAGCAGTCTTTTCATACTAGTTGAGAACACTAACAAGCATAAAGTACCACTATATTAGAATCTCAATGCAGACTGCTCCTTTTCCCCACTGCCCCTAAAACATAGCATGGCATGTGAGGTGTTGTATAGGGAAAAACAATATATTATTCTGGACTGGAGCCAGACAAAGTCTTTCTACGAGTATCTGAGGCTGTAACACAAAAGTTATGAGTAAACGGTTGTCTGGGTTGAGTTTCTGGGATGCAAAGCTTAAGACTTCGGTTGAAACAAATGAAAGCCAATTCATCATTTATTTCGGTATAATCGGTAGAGCCACTGACAGGCAGAGCTAAGGTTCTGTGAACCTTAATAAAATCAAGACTCTGCTTCTAGAATGCCCCCACCCTACCCACTTTACTTTTTTGTACAAGAAAACATTTTCAGAAGGAAATAGGGGATTGGATCATGGGCAGAGGTGTAGTATTTTTGTAGTACATTGAGTCCTTGGACTTATGACACAATGGGTTCCTGAAAACAGTATCTTACGTTGAAACGTTGTAACTTGGAACCAATTTTCTCATAAAAAACAATGTTATAAATGGGGGATTGGTTCCTGAACCAAGGTGTGATACCCTATTTTCACCAAAAATACCCCAGAATTTTGTACCCTATCAATTGTAGATGAGTAATATAGCTACATTAATGTATTTATATTGTAAATAGCAATCACATTGATTTGGAAGGACTTCTTTGAGGTGACTTTGCTGGACTTTTTGAAGGGCTCTTGGTTGGGCTTTTTGAAGGGCTCATAGCTGGAGTCTTCTCAGGAGTCTTGGCTGCAGGTTTTTCTGGAGTTTTGTCTACTTTCTTAAAGAAAGTGTCCAAGGAAGTTTGGACAGATGTTCTCCAGGGAGATGAGCGAGACAGCAAACTTGTTCACTGGCGTGGTGTTGCATCGGATCAAGTGTTGTAAAGTTGAAACTGGGATTGTAAAGTTGAAACAGGGTGTCATTTATAAACATTGTAAGCATGAAACATTGTAACTTGAAACGTTGTAAGTTGAGGACTGCCTGTATACTTAAAGTGTTAGAAACAGCAGATATTCCAAGGAAGGTATATGGTTTCTAGAGTTTATTGTAGCGTTCCATTATTTGTATTGCATACATTAAAAATTACCATTGGCCTACGACTGGCTTGGAAAGCTTAAATGATGATCTGCTTTTGTACAAAATACATTTCTCTGAACGGCAAAAGGCTTCCTTTTCTCTTTATCCTTTTGAAATGGTTGCCTATAGTCCACTAAATTTCTGGTGCAGGCTTAAGCAGTGAACCATATTTTAAAAGGTACAGGAATGCTCCTGCTATATTGTGTGTCTGTAATGGGTACCTTCGAAGTCCATTGTATCGAAGAGAGGAACTTTCTAAGGTAGCAGCCATGGAAATCACACTGCAGATTCTTAAACAATAGATGCATGAGAAAGCATGGGACGCCCTAAAACAAATGACAGATGGGCAAGTACAACATCTGTGCAAAGTAAAAAATGCATTGTTCCTCCCCAAATAGGATATGACCTCAAAATGATCTTATTTTATAGAGAAGTCTTTGCTCAGCCATCATTATTAATATAATCACACATTATGGCTTGAGTTTTTTAAATTTATACATTCCCATTTCCTCTTTTTGTTGCCAGTTACACTTCCTGTGTTTTAGTAAGTGACAAAAAATATTTCATATTATAAGCTAACATTAAATCCCAATGTGCTTCAATTAATTGCAATATCGATGGAAAGATTTTATGATGATGTATTTGGCAACTATATTGCAGTCCTTCACTGAAGTTGGTTTTTCTGTAATTATAGGGACATATTTCTCAGTAAATTTGTATGGAAAATGTTTCACTAAGGTTTTAGAAAGGACAATGCATCTTATGCAAAAGGCAAGGAAGATATGCTTAGATTCTAACCTCTGGCAGATTATGCAAGTTGCATGTGTAAGTTGCTTAATTTCTCACCTCAGTTTCTCTTCTCTAAAATTGAGTTATTTGTCACTAGATTTTTATACATGTGACAATATACTGATGTAAAGTACTAGTAGCATTTATCAGTGAAATCATTTTGACTTTTAATATGAAATTCATTTTAATGCTGGAAAACCCCCCCGTAAAGTCCCTTTCTGGTATAGACCCACTTGGTAAATCTGAACCAATGCAGATAATTTTTAACAGTACTTAACTCTTTGAACATTAGTTATATTTTCCAATCAGACATTTCATAACTCAGTCATACAAAATATTATTAACTTAGTGTCTGCATATAATTTATTTATCCATCCCGAAAAACAATGATGTTTCATGCCAATATAGAAACTGAATAATCATATTCAGGGAAGGTAGAGCAGTGAAGAGCTCTTTAAAAAACTGCTGCACATTTTGATTATGCAATTTATTTATCAGTAAGCTTTGTACCCATGAAATATTTGATGAGGGTCAGGAGTTTGTCTTCTCCAGCCTGACTGAGACACAAGTAGGCAAAGTAAGGAGCTCAAGGCCATATAACCATTCATCCCAGGTTACAATATAAGATGAGATCCTCCTCTCAGTATTTACTCAACCTTACTAGACCATGCAGACCTTTTAACCTTATTTTGCTAGTGTGAATATTAATATCACGACACTATTAGCTCACGCTGTTTCACATTGTATGTATATAACTACTGGAGGGTATTTTAAAAAGGAGTTGCGATTTTGTATGAAGTCATGGGTGTGCCATAATCTCAGGCCGAATACAGGTGTTACATTTCTTTTGGATAATCACCACTGTCCTGATAGAAACCACAAGCGTACAGGCATTCATCAAGATTCTCCTGCGGGAAAGAAGGCCTATCAGTATACTCCCCTGCTGCTGGAATGGTGAGGAAGTGCTCCCTTGGGTGACCCCAGTCTGAGGGAGGTGCTGGGGAAGGGAGCAGGTGTTGCCTCAATGCTCCACTCCTGCTGTAGACTGGGAAGGGAGGGGAGGAGACATGCCCTAGACCAAGGGTTCCCAGTTTAGGTAGTAGGTGGGAGGTTTGTCCACTGCTCTCTTGCTCTGTTCTGGTCACTGGGTCCCTAGTCTGGGGAATGGGAGAGGGGTTTGCCCCATTTTTCCTGTCCCCTTCAAGACTGGTGCAGGAGAGGACTGAAGCAACTCCCAATGTTCCCTGCCCACTCCCTAGACTGGGGACCCCTCGCCTAGGGGAATGGGTGGGAGGGGTGGAAAGCCCCTGTTGCACCTTTCTCAGACCAGGATCGCCCCAGTCTGGAAAAGACACAGCTGGGAATAGGTGGTAACTACAGAGTGAAAGCCTGTATTGCTCCCTCTTCTGGAAAGATTTCCAGCAGTGGCAGTTTCTCAGAAATTTGCACCACTAGAAATAAATGCCTGTCTTGACTGTCATGACTTTCTCCTTTCAGTAGAGAAAGTCCCCTAAAACATAGTGTGCATGAAAAAAATCACTGCACAAAAAACACATTTCCAAACAAGGTGGTTATCAGCTTACAATTGTAGATCTTTTGTACTGGATGCCTCAGGATCAGCGCTCTGATATCTAGCATCCTGTGTTTTCTTTTTACATAGAGGAAAGTGAATATAACATCTTCTATTCCCCTATTAGACAGTGGTCTAATACTCTTAGCACAGAGCAGAAGAGAGTTAGCTGCTGTTTGTCCTGATCCCATATTCCAAAAATAGGTTTAATACTAACTGTGCACTTTAGCTCATCAGTATTTTTGCACTGTTGATAGCATCAGGGAGTGATCCAGCACACAAGGCAGATGGGGCTGGCCTTTGTCTCGCCAATGCCAGAGCTAGGCTGTCATTCACTGGAAGGTTAGAAGGACATATTTTGAATAGTCAGTAGTCTGAGCTTCCAAAATCATTAAAATTTAATTTGTTTGGGGGGAGGGAGGCGTAAAGCACAGGAGATTATGTTCAGTTTATGAGCCCTGACCTTTCATGCTTAGCCATTTCTCCAGTTTAATTTTGGTTCATGAAGTACATATTTCATATGGCTCTGGTTATTATTACGTCCTTCTTATTTTATTAATATTACTTGAATATATATGAGAGGCTATCGTTTCCTTTATTGCTGTGGGAGACGGCATCCTGTATCACTCAGGAAGTAGATGGGGGTAACAGTTAGCATTTTCTCTGCTCTGATGAGACTCTATTTTAAAATAAGAAGTTTATCTTCAGGCCTATTCCTTATAACACAAAAAAGATTTCTGGCTCTTAAACAGCAAAATTCTACATGGTGGGTGCCGAGCCTTTCAAGCCCTGCTGATCTTGAAATATCTGAATGGTTATCCAGCACACCATGGAGCCACCTCCTAACAGATTCCATGGCAGCTGAATGCTGTTTCTTTTTTTCCTGATGCTTTTATAGCTGTTCAATAACGATCTTCATGGGTCACTGTTTATTATCCCAGCTCCACAGTAATGTTGTTCCTAACAACCTCCCCCTCAACCTCCGCATCACTGTTTTCATTCCATTTCCTCAATCCCTTTGGTCTTACAACATTCCTTAACCTATGACAAAAAAGAAATACTGATGGACAGTGACAAAATGGTATAGCTGGGCAATAGCCAGATCCCTAAAACAGAGGGGAAAGAAGAGTTCAATTCATATCTGTAGTTCCCACCAAAAAAACCCCACATCTGGCCTGAGATGAATCTTGCATATAAAGGCTTTGTGTCTGTGCCTGCAGTTTAAATCTCCCAAGAACAAGTAGAGCAAGGGAGGCCCAGGCTAGTCTGTGGGTCTAAAGCACAGCTAATAAAAAAACTAAATCAACACATCCTAGCATTAAATAATACAATAGAAGTGTCAATCATGAGCTAAATGTTTCAATGCACTGTGCAAAGCTTGTATATGCAGAGTAGATGGGTGCTAGAGTTGATAGTCAGACTCAGCAGTGTATAGAAAAAGCTTCTATACTTCAGGCAATGAGCTCCTATCTATCCATTTAGCTTCTTCCAACAAATTAATGAAGGGAAGAGAGGTGAAAGGAACTCAGTAAATAAGCCTGAATTCAGTAATCACAGTGCCTCATGGAGCTGGGGGTAGGAGAAGATTAAGGGCTTCTTTCATCAATATTTGATTTACGGCAGGCATTCGTTATTTTAAGTAGCTTCTCCCAGCGTCTTGACAGGTGGGTTGGCTGCATAGCCAGTTATCATCTTAAAATCCTGGAATGTAGTAATAGTGTCTGGATTTAGTGTGGCAAACCACATAGCTGAATAGAGATCTGCACTATTTTTTTACCAGCTTACATCACAAAAATGCACAAATCTGGCTAAAGGTATGACAGGAGGAGAATGTTAGAGTGATGATTAAATGTGATGCACCCTGATGTGCCTGAGGCACTGGTGTTTATCAGGACCTATGATAGTGCAAGTTAGTATTATGCTCAAGATTCCCTGTCTTTTCCTAGGTTTTTTTTAATGCTCTGATGAGCAGAGAAGAACAAGGGTCTCCAGATTACTACATTGTTTTATTTTAGGTTCTTCTAACTAGCTAACAGTATTACCAAACTGCCAGGGACCTGTGCATTCTGCATCCTAACTGCACACTAATGCATTTGGGTTCCATGATACTCCAGCTCAGCAGTACATCCTTATTCAGCAAATCAGTTAGCACTTCCTTGAAGAGAAATAGACTTCAGTGTGTACTTACATGGCTTCCTGACCTGGGATCCCAGTGTCCAAAACTCTGTACTCGGTGACAGATCCATTTAATGAAAAACATGGAACTTGTTGATAAATTGCTTGGAGATCTTACAGCAGTTTAGTTGCTTTGCTTATTTTGCCTGGAAATTCAATGTTGTGTTGTTGGCATGTTGCTGATAGGCTGTGGCTTCTGTATTGGCAATATGTAAATGCAAAGTAGAAACTGTCATGAGGAAGCTGGAAGCTTTTCAGGAGCTGGGTAGGAGTGGGCGTTTTGTAAAGTATGGGAGGAAGAGTGGGACCGTGATATTAGCTTACTACCAGAATGCTAATGATAAAAGATTAGTAGCAAAATCATTAGATACATTTAGTTGCATGAACTCTGTAACCTAAAGGTGAAAATTTCTTGGCATACTTCTTCCAAAGGCTGCCAGAGAAAGAACCACTACAGTGGCTAATGTTCAGCCTATTTTCCACCTACCCTATTCCCCAAAACTATGAGAAATACAAATATAATAAAAAATATGTAAGCTAAGCTTCTGGAACAATATTTTGTGTCAGTGCAGGTCCTAAAAAAAACATGCTTATGGAAATGTATGAAATAAACAGCTTCTGCGACAGTAATCTAACATTGAAGCATATTCTTTGCCATCTAGCTCACTGTCAATTTTAGGAAATCAGAAATAATATTTCCATCTTGGACGGGAGACTTTATTTTGTCAGATTTAGACCCGTAGTGAATAATCTTTGGTTCTAAACTTAAAGCAGAAACCCAAATGTCTGATGCTTGAGCTCTGTGTGGCATGGGCAATGGCCAGAACCTGTAGTTCTAATCTGCATCTTCAGTATGACACACCCTAGGAAATAAAGTGCAATCTCTCAACAGCACTGCAATATACCTTATCATTTTTATTGCTGTGCTAGACATTTTCAATGCAAAGTCTTTAAAAGTTTAAAAATTAAGTCAGCTTAGTACTGGCAGAAAAGCACCAGACTAACATGTGAATTCTTTTGTCCTATGAACAGTTACAGAATCAGCTGGGACGCTGTACACATGCCATTTTCCTCAGCAGTAGTATTCAGCTTCAACCCAGTTGTGGAAAACACCTCATTCCAAGCACTGAGATAGCAAATGTGGTAATTTTGATCTTAGAAACCCCTTTACTTGGATGAGGACAGACCACAAATTGGATGCTGACAGAAAAGCTCTATTCCATGGAGAAATCCAATGTAGTCCTTGGTTCTACCCTTTCTGTAAAATAGGGGGAAACAGCGAATCCTTCACAGGTAACATTTCTTCAATATATAGAAAGCAGCCTAATGCACTAGAAATAGACTCTAAAGCATGCGGTAGCAGTGTGTGTGGCCTCATTTGAAATAACAAAGCTATTTTGACTAAAAAGTCTGGTTTCTTTGCACCCAGTCAGAAACCTCTCTCTATGCAGTCTGCTCAGACCAAAGGTCTTAAGGTAGCCTGTAAGATGCCCTGAAAGCTATGCTCTCAACCTCCACTGTTTGTGCACTATGCTGTCTCAGAGACTGGGTCAACCAAGGGGCAGACCAAATGTTTTCAGAAGAGATCAATTTCAGTCTTCTAAAGACTAGCAGCATCCCCGTTAGAAAAGATCACTGATCAGTAGCAGGTTGCTATTCAATGCTGGACGCTTTGCCATATGTAATTTGTCTCTATGCCTTCTCCTCTTTAAAAATAATAATATAAAAAATAGCCCCTCACACCAGCTATAGAGGATTAAATGAAAGTATCCTTCCAGTGTACTCATGCTGTGCTTGGGATGCAGATTTAGCCCTTGGAGAAGGATGGAATTTTCCACTCTGTTTCAAAAGACACGCATGGACTATGCATTGGGAGTGCTGCTGTGAAAACATTCCCCATCCCTGCCCTCCCACCCTGTGTTGGATGTGGTCCATAACATGAGAACCCGCCTAAGCATGCGCGCACTGTTTGGAGGTGGGCAGGTTCTAGCATGGCTGGACTTCCACCAGGATAATGTCAGCGACCCACTGACATGTGGGGGGCCTGCGCAGCAGGGCTGTGTGAAATTTCAACGGCAGTTTTGTTTCGACGCCGTTTTGACTCGTTTCGAGCTCAAAACAACAAAATTGAAATGAAACAGAGAGCTTCGAAACAGCGTCCAAATGAAATGAGGCAAGTTGAAACGTTTCGAAATTTTCAAAACATTTCAAGTTTTAGAGCTCGGGCTGGGCTTGCTTGCAGGGAAACAGAAACTAAAGTAAGAAGAGGGAGGGAGAAGAGTAGGGATGGTGGGGAAGGAGTGCTCTCATTATTGACCTTGTAGCTAGCCGGTGACTCTTCTTTCCTGAGGTCCCTTCCCATTCCAGTGCTCTGGGAGAGGGATGGAAAAACAGCATAAAAGGCAGCATTGTTTGAACTGCCCTGCTTTCTGCTTTGGTGTCAGTTACTGAGCTGTGTGTTCCAGTTTTGCCTGCCAGCAGCTAGAGGTGCCGGGCCCCAGAAGCCCTGCACCGATCTCCTTGGCAGCTGGCAGGCTTTGCGGCCTCAGCAGGGGCTAGCATGCCTGCAGTTTTCACCCCGCTGCGCCTTAAAACACACAGTGTCACCCATGAGTTTTGCTTGTCCGCAGCTTGAGGTGCAGTTTCCCCCAAACCCCTGCACCTATCTCCTTGAAACTTGGCAGGCTTCTTGCCCTGAGAAGGGGCTACCATTCCCACAAGTTTAATCCAAATCAGGCCAGAAATGACAAAGTTATAGGCTGTTTTGAGCTTCTCCATTATAGCCTATGGGCGAAACGTCAAAACAGTCAAGCTGTTTCAACGAAACAGAAGAGCGGTTTCGAATCAAAATGAAGTTCAAAACAAAATCAGTCAGTCTCACCTCAGTTCTGGGAAAGATACTATGATACTATGAAATGCTGTTCTGTCAAAATGTCCAACTGCCAGTCAAAACAGCATGGTACCATTTTGCGCAGCCCTACCGCAGTAACTTGCGTGGTCCATTATAGTGCCGTGTGCTTAAGTGCTGAGGCCACAAGAGTAGGGTGTCGTGTGCACCTGAGTATGATTGGTGAGAAGAATGACATGGTGTGATTTTGGGGAGTGTTTAAGGAATCCCGAGGCGTGATTCGGCAGGCAAATGGAATATGCATGCTTGAGAGTACTTGAGGTTTGACTGGTGTGCGAGCTTCCTTGGCTAGTGATCGTATCTACGTGTCTGAGGCGTATGAGCAGTTCCTGTAGCGGTGTGGGGGAGAGGGGTGACCTTTCGAATTGGATTATAATTGGATACTTACCTGTAAAAGCGTTATTGGATCAGGACCTTAATCATCCATTGGACTGGTGATTATCGCCCTGCCCTCACTCTCAGTCTGAGACACTCTGAGGGAAAAGACTGAGGGCCTGACTGTCACTTCAGTTCAATGAGCCTATGAAGGCCCCAACGCTGCCCTTCGCTTCCCCCTGGCAGGTCTGTTTATGGTGCATTGCCGTTAACCAGTGTATATAGCTAATGCTTGGTGTTATGTATGTTTCCTACTGTTAATCTTGTTTCTGCTGTGATCATGGGTTTATAATATACTTTTGAACTTTATTGGAGCCTCTGGGTATTTATAAGGTATATGAGAGTGGCCTGTAGCTCTATGTATATCTCTGGCTCCAGAATCGACCCCTAGCAGAGATGACACACAAAAGTGCCCGTCTGAGGAGGCCTAACAACCTTCCACCCCTTAGATTTATCATAGGTGGTCAATGTCCAGGACACCCGGCAGTGTCTGCCTTTCACCTCCACATATCTCAAGTTACAAAAATGCCACATAGTTGTTTTTTTGGTGTATGCCATCGCCACTCTAATAGCAGCTAAGTGATGTTTTTTCAGCAGTTAGGTAGCAGTAAGTTGAAGGAGGAGGGGAGAAGTGTTTTCTCAGTGATGCTCACCAGTGCAGTTTATCATTATATAGTCCATGCCTCAAGCGTCTTCTTAAAATGCAGAGAGGAAGTCTCACTAAATCATTAGTGGTCTATCCTTAAGCTACTGCCAAAAGCAGTATGTGGTCAGCAATGGAGACCAACTATGAACTTGACTAATGAAGCCAACCCTGAGCATGACTGTAGAACACATGGCCCAGACTGGGCAAATATGCTGCTGAGAATTTATTTTGTGTGGCCCTTAAAAAGAGGGTGGGGGGAATTTTTCCTTCCCAGGGAACTGACACTAGGCCTGGTGATATGATACCATGCCAGGTCCGGGAGGGCCAGAGCCAGCCCTGACACCCTTTTTGGTGACAAAACTGCCCTGTTTGATATGCTGATGGGAATTGACCACAAGGACAGACCAATGCAGTCCATCTGAGTGACCCATTAAGTACATTCCCCATCACTGCTGAATCTTTTTCAAGTCGTAGTGAGCCATGATGTTGCCTACAGTTCACCCAGAATTCCCTTGTTACTCCCTCTGTCAGCCTGGCACATATGATTATTATGGTCCTCGCCCTCCATAGTGACCCGACAGCTCAGCACTGCTCAGTAGGTGTGTATGTTCCAGTTGCGGGGAGTTAGAGAATAAAGGGTTATCTAATCCCCCAGATTTATCTTCCCCACTGTGGCAGCGGGAGGGGGACAAATTCAAGGCAAACCTCTAATAATTCCATTCTATACCTGGGCAATATAAACTTTTTGTTATAGAATCTAATTATTGCAGGGGGGGGTTGTTGTCTCATAATCAGGGTCAGCTTCCATTCAATAAATATGGTAATAGAAGCATTTGAAGAATGTCCTCTGTAAAGCTGGCACAGACAGTATCAGGAGTGGAATATTTTGAATAGGCCACAGTTCATGCTGTTCTGGCCCAGCAAATGACTGCAAGATATAGAAGGCCATGTGAAAAACAAAGCACAGATGGAAGTGTAACTGAAGTAGGATCTAGACATCAGAATTCCAGTACACTACTATGAGCTGCTTTATGCTCTTTAAAGTACCTCACCAGTGCTCTCTCTAGGACTGAGCTGATATTCAGTCTCTGCCATTCTTTTGAAACTGTGAAATGAAGGGTCTACTAGACATAAGCACGTTTTTCTTTCTTTCTTTATGTGTGATTTTGAAGAGCTATGTTCCTTCCACTGTTATGGAACAGGCATCAGACTAATTGTTTTTGAGCATTAGTTACTAAACAACATTAGCTGTGAGTACTTCTCAGACTTATCTTAGTAATCAAGACAGTGGCAGGGCTGAATTTAATTACTCATTTGGAAGATGATTTAAGTACATTGTGTAACTTTATGCATGTGAAAGAATCCATTATATTTTATAGTTTATCAGCTTGAAGTTACAAATATGCTTACATACTTTGCTGAATCAAGAGCCACTAGAGTGGGTGGTGAAACAGATAGATGTTCATTACACTCTATTACTTAACTTTATCTAAGCAATTCTAAATGGTATGTATATCTAGGAAGGAAAGTACTGCTAATAGCATTGCAAGCATAACTACTACATGGCAATATAACTTGAGTATTGTCCAGTTTTCAATATCTTGCTGTACATTGGGGTCTTGTTACACATTGCATGTTGAGCTGCTCAAATGTTGATCTGTGTTAGTACTAGCTCAGGTCTGGAGCAGTCACACCTTAAGGCTAAAAACCTGCTCTGACTGTCCCCCACCTGCATAATAGCTGTGCCATGCCACTGGAGGGCTCCTGAGTAGAGGTCTGACCAAAAGCTACGACTATGAGTTGCTACTATAGGACTGGTGAGCCAGGACAGGCTTCTGTCCCTGCTCTAGGTGGTGTGAAAGAGATGGGTTGGGGATAAAGATTCATGAATCTGAGGGGCTGAGTGTTAATGGGCTGCAGGGAAGTAATGACATGGGAGGTGGGGAGAAAATGGGGACGGGGGCTGAAATGAAAAAAGTCACCCACTGAAGAAAAAACAAAAAGAATTTAAAAAGAAATGAAGAAGAAGTAAATGAAAGAAGGTCTGATGTTTTAATCATTTGAAATTTTGGAGCGAGGTGTGAGGGGTGCTGGTCACACTTCCAGGGATGGGAGCAGTGAGAAAAGATGCTTTTGGAGGAACTAATCCCCCTGACCTGGCCAGGAAGCCCCAGGTCATGGGGGCCTGCCTTGTTTCCCCCTTGCCTATTCCAGACTCCATTCCCACACCTGTCTGTGTCCTGTGACCTGGTTAGCTGGCATGTGCTCTGCAGGCTATTTGCATGGGGGTCACATCCCTAGAGGTGGGAAGGTCACACTGCTGGGGATGAGAGGAGAAGTTGGCTTAATGCCAGAACACCCCCCACCCTCCCCTGCCTCCCAGACATTAGTGTCATTTTAGGGGGTGGAAAATGTGTTCACATAGAACAGGAGGGCAAGGGAGGGGATGCTGTATCCTGCAATGCTGGAGGACTGAAACCTGGGTAGCTCATCCGTGGGGATAGATCACACATTAATGGAGCATGAGCTAGGTAACATGGATCAAAGATAAACCTGCCCTGGAGTGGTGTAACTTTAAGCTGAGTAAAGTGTGCTTAAACTAGTTTTAGATATTAATGTGTGGACAATCCAGGGGTTAAGAGCTCCAGGAGCCACCTAAAATTAATGTGCAACAAGGTCCTTGGATTTGGCAAAAGTGATCAGAATGAAGCTCCATGTAGAGGAACAAAATTAAAGGTTTAACAAGGAAGCTCAGTAGCGGGGAAAGTCAGGAAGATGACAAGAGAAATCTTTGGTCAACACCCTGATCACTATTCAGACATTATTTAACTGCAATTGTGAATAGAAAGATTTTTGTGATTATGAGGCTAACAGCACTGCTGACCTCTTGCCTCATTTGAGTATAACCCCATCCTAGTCGTACATCTGACCTTTCATGGTGCTGAACCATGGTTTCAGAGAACCTTGGGCTGCAGTCCTCTCTGGTCAGTCACCTGGGCAGCCCTGAATCATCTTTCTTCTGGGAGCAATGACAAGGTTAATCAGTTACCAGACAGCCATCATACAGTTAGGTATCATTTATTTTCAACTCCAAAGCAGTTATAGGAAAACATAAATTCATAAACCTTTTTATGTGCTTGCCTGCTTATTCATAAAATATCCAATTCTTTAGTTCTAGGAAGGACCCAACTTCTTCACTCTCTCTGAGTTGGTCTGCCTTTTCCCCTTGCATTTGTCCTCCATCCCTCTGCTGAGAAGTTCAGGATCTTTGCTCTCCAGGGTCCCAGCACAGCAAAACAATGCTCACCTCTTGATTGGAGAAAGACTATAAGATTTTCAAAGCTAAAAGGTGTCCTCATTGTCATTCAAGTATATGCAGGGATGTAGGGGGTTTTTTAAATCTAGGGAGCACTGGTGCTGTCATACTGCTTGTTCTTCCACTGATCAGACGGAATTTAAGGAACAGAGTTAGTGGAACTATAATGTAGTTACAGAATCTATCTCAATAACCAGGTCACATGCAATATTCATAACATTATTACATAGCAGCTCCATGTCTGCCAACAGATTAATTTCATTTTCATTTTTGTATTGACTCATTTCCCAATGAAAGACCACAATTAAATTGATATTAGAATCTACAGGTACAATATGAAAATGAAATGACATTTTATATCTACCCTTGTTATCCATGTGAGTCACGTAGATAGAACCAACAATAAGATAAGGTATTGTTTGCAGGCTATCAGAAATATTGTTTGCCTGACATGATTATGCAACCTCCAGGTATTCAGTAAGTAATGTTGACCACTATGCAAGACCTGAAAGTGGTAATTTGTCATCTAACACCATTGAAAAAATTGCATCGATATCATTTCTAATGAGTGTATTATGGTAATTTCCTCAGTTTTCCCTAATGTATAAAAAGTGATTATAATACTGTTTGTTTAAAGGCTAAGGAATTTGCTAATGAAAAACAATATTTCTGCATTTATCCACAGGTCAAATATGGTGCAGTGTGAGAATTTCAACTTCCTTGATTTTTATAGTTATGTTGATATAAGCATGCTAAAGATTTCCAGTGGAAGATGCACAAAACCCTTAACAAGAAGAAGTCAGTTAACTGAATTCTCCCCCCCAGATACGCTGGTTTTCCTTTGAATGCCAGTGCAGAGGATACAAATATGGAAATAATCATATCTGAGGTCAGTAGCATGCTTCTGCAGCTGGAAAGATGAGGCTAGATCAGCCTTTCCCATACTCTGGTCCCCTGAGCAGGCTGAAGTATCACAGAGGGTCTTGTATGAAGTCACCATGAGCAAAAGTGTTGTTAAGATTCCTTAGGACCTAATAAGTTTGCCTATGTTGCAGTGTCTAAGTAGTGTTCTTTGGATGTTCAGCTCTTTAGGAGCATGCTCAGTGTTACATGTTTCTTATTTTTGAGCTCCTGTATATGTAGTCTTTAAATTAAAGATAGCTACAAGGTAAACGTTTCTGTTTTTCTCACCCCGTTCAGAGACCATTTTCATTGATGTATGTTGCCTACCATTTTTTTTATGACAGAGAGTTCTTACTGTGGTTATGGTAGGAGACAGATCAATTGAACTTTTTGGGACTTTTTCATGCTTCTGCTTAACGTACTTCTGCTACCTTGAGAAACTTGGCTGGTAGGCAAGTAAGCATGGATTTCAACAGGCTTCTGACTGTTTCCACTAGCTGTTGATTTGTAACTGGGTTTGTGCAGGACCCATCACAAGGGGCCCGTTTGCCAGTTAGAACCTCTGAGAACTACTGTATGGAACGAGCAATTCATACCTAATATTTTAAGTTAATATGGATCTGAAATTTTTCAGCTCATAATTTTAGATTGCAATGCATTGTTTTGCATTTGTGTAAATCATAAAGAAATTTTTTATTCCCATGGCTCAGACCTCACCGTAAATACACTTAAGCCCACATGAATTTTCACATAGCTGACAAACCACTGAAGGCTGGATTATACAATTGAAATTAAAATACTGAAGAGTGCTGAGGTTAGCAGTATGCTTACCCAGAACTTGATTTGGGAAAAAGCAGTACCAGTGCTCTCTGCCGTATTGGATCATTTTCAAGAATTTCAGATGGACCAGGAGGGACAGATTGGGAACTTCTGAGATAGTTATGTTTAGAAAGTGTGGTTTTAGGGTGGGGGGGTTGTTTTGGGTTTTTTGGATTCTTCGGTCTGTTTTTATTCCTCATTTATCTTTGTGTTGTTTTCTTTTTCTTGTTTTAAAATCATGACAGTGTAATCACAGTAATCAGCTTAATCTTTAAATGCTTGCAGAAGCACGTTGAGCATTCAAAGTGCTCTGTGTTAAGTATTTGTTACTTTTGGGGGTCCATTATATATTATTATTATTTTTTATATATATATATATATATAAAAAATTAAATATATATAAATTAAATCTGGAAGGTACGTTTCTTCCATTTTCCTTACTCTATTCAGCTGCTGTGCAATGCTTTTGATGTCTGTTATGAAAATTATTCTACACAACAGCTGCACTGGTCAAAAGTTAATATTATAGCATGCCTTTGGGCTCCGTGTGAAGAACTTGGACCAACGGAAAGCTCAAAGCAGGCATAAAGCAGGTCAAGAGCTCTGCATCATCTGAAAAACAGTTTCCTGTCTCTCATTCTCATTTTTACATTTGGCATGAGCTCCCATGACCATTAGCCTGTCTTTAAAAGGATAATTTTTATTGGGGTTGAGGAGATTTGGCCTCAGTCATCTCAAACTTCTACCAAACTCCACCTGTACCATATGTGCATAGAACAGTGGAGGTTGATTTAGTGCAGTGGGCAGGAATCCACAAAAAAAACCCTGCCCACTGAGATCACCTGCATCTCTTAATTAAAGATGTTTCCATATACTTTTGGCTGTTACCAGAATTACTAAAACAGCTTGAATCCACCAAGCTGTCTACCTGCTGCAAAACATTTTGATATTTCTAAATGCTTAGAGGCTAAATTTGCAGCTATTCAGAATAAGAAATTCTAAGGAAAAGCACTGTGGATTCAGACAGACTTGGGATGCAAATTTGCAGCATTAAAGTGATACCCCTTTACAATAACATGGGAAAAATCTTTTTTAGTTCTGTTTCTAGTTCTGTTTGACATAAAAATGGACAAAGTAGAAAATGTAACTCTCTTCATCAGCTCAACACTCACATTTTTCATACATCTAAATCCCTGTAGGACTTAAATTCCTGTGTTTCAAAATACATACTTTGGTCCAGTAAAAGAAAAATGTCATTATCCACCTCTGTCCTCAAGAGCTTTCATAGAAACAGAAAGAGTCCAATTCTGTCCCTTCATGAAATGTGGTATTCTCACATTTCCAAAAGGCACTTGTCAGAGCAGGTCCCTAGGAGATAGATATAATTATATTTCAAGCAGAAAGAAATTCTCACCATTGCTAATCATGTAATAAAAAGTAGTATTGTGTTAAACATTCAGTATAACAAAAAATGTTTAGTGCCTGTAGCTTTTATTATATGGAAAAAAACTATTTTTCACTCAAACTAGCTCTAACCAGGGTTTTGGTTTTTTTAAATAATTTGGGTTTTTACATTTTGCTTTCATTTTTCTCTTGTGCTTTTCATAGATCCTTCAACAGAATACAAGCCCTGAAAAAGTATGAAAATTGTTAATTGTGTGCTACCAGTATAAGTGCACAAAATGACACACCCTCCCTCACCCTCCATCCCCAATCATTACTTTGTATCATTTTATTTTGATTTATCTCTCAACATGCCTACCAATGTTATTATAATGCTTGCTTTGCTTTGCAACCCAGAAAGAAAATGAATCCATTTTAGAAGGTATGCACTGGCTAAGAAGAAGGGATTTGTCCACTTCTCAGAGAAGGATCACTGATGTAGACATATTGACCAGGTTCAGACATTACACTTTTACCAGTATAAGTGATTAGAAATCAGCCTATACCCGTAACAGATCAGAAGTTCGGCATGTGAAACCAGTCTGTACCCAGAACCAAACAGAAGTATGGCACACACAGACTGGTTAAAAAATGGTGAAACCCAGTCTAAGATCTACCCTCCCTCATTCCCCCATCAAAGGGTGAATGTGCGTGTTGTTCACTACCGATCTAAATTGTAGCACTTACAGAAACCCACGTAATGTAGATCGATTCCATCGCAGGCTTTTTGAATGTCTGTACCTAGCCATAGACACTATAAAAATATTTTTCCCAGAAGTGGAACTAGAAGAAGGAGAAGAATGTGTCAGAGCAGAAGCAGCAGCCTTATACCAATGTGTTGGCAAAAGCAGCATCAGTGCTCATCTCGGGCCATCCGCTTCCACAGTCATAATTTGCCACTTCTTGAGAGCACCACCGGGAAAAGAGAAGCTGCTGCCAGGCAGCTATGTAACCAACTGTTGCAGCCATCACTTCCATCCCCGGGAGTAGGGGAAGTGAGATGCAAGCTCAAAAGTCTGCATTCCCAGATATCCAGTCCTGACAGACTGTCAAAAAGGTTTGGATTGTCTCCTGCTTTTGGCACTTTCCTAACTATTCTTTAGGAATACATCGTTCAGACCTTGGTGTTAAGACAGTAGCTCAAGCACAGAGATGGTCCTGAGCTGCAAAATTAGAAGTAAGATGAATGTGCTTCTCCTCAAGTTCAAGTGATACTTCAAAATGGTATGGATGTTGTTGGGCAGTTCCATGGGTTCACCTGTACTGGCAGTGGCGATATGCAGGGGTGCATATGCACCCCCTGTCAGCCAGCATCTCCTACTTAGGCGATGGGCAGGGGGGCAGGCAGTAACACTGGTGCCCCCCATAAGAGTGCTGGCTGGGGAGTAGAGGCCCTAGGAGAAGCTCTGCAGGCACTTCCAGGTTGGCATGATCAGCTGCATGGGGACCACCCTCTCCCATCACTGACTGACCACTGGGCGGGGGGGGGGGGGAACATAATTTTGCCCCCCCCCCCCCACACCACACACCAAAAAGGGAGGCGACAGGACCCCCGGTTGGGAGGCCGGTAACCTGGGGGGAGGGGCGGGGTAATTGTAATCTATTAGCCTTCCTATTTCTCATCTTTGAATTGAGAAGCTTTCAGGACAACCCATTAGTATTGCACACTTATTGCTACATTTAGGTAAGTCACAGATGATTGCAGTAATGAAACCACAGAGAAAAATTACCTGGTTTTGACTAAAAATTCCAGAGTCATTTAATATATTAAGCTTGCAATGAGCTGCTTAAACCAGGGAACAGTCTGACCCTTACTGTTTTATTCTTTTGTTCCTAAAATGTTCACCCAATACCATTGGCTTTGCATCATTATTAAAAAAAACCAGAATTACCTATGCTTGAATAGCTGCTGGTGGGGTTGCGTACCATACTTATTTTCCTTATGCCTCTTCTTGCAGTAGACAGCCTCTGTACATTAATTTTACTTAATAGTTAAAAAGAGGTCCTACATTGGTGTCACACAGAGAGCAGGCTGAGCACAAAGTGCTATAGTTTTATCCACAACAGTACATTTGGTCTCTAAAAATCAAAGCATGAAAATGTCATGGTGTTTGGAAAATGATGAAACCACAAGTCATTTTAAACTAATTCCTGTACTGAATTTTACAAGATATAACAGAGAAAGCATGTGTTTCCATTTATACTCATGTTGGAGCTTCTAGGTAAACCCTGTGAAGTAATGAGTACATGGAGGCCAAGGTTGGGAGTATAAAATAGTATTTCATCTTCCTCTTTGGAAGAAGACTTTAAGATCTAATAGCTAGGAGGGAAGAGGGAACATAGTAGCAGAGTTTAATTATCTCATTGTATGCTGGGCTTGTATGCTGGGCTACATCCAGGGAGCACTCAACTCCTTGAGGTGGTGAATATGTGAATGGAGGCACACGGATACAGTTTCATAGTCCCCTATCCCTGGCTGGTGTGGGGATGGTTGTGATTAAATGGGGTCACCATTGCGCTGTACCTCAGCTCCTCATCTGCTAAATGGTAATAAAAAAACTTTCACTTTCCCTTTATGCTGTCTGTTAAGATTGACAGTGTTTTGGATTTGAGATTATTTTGTAGGATGGGGTTGTAAAGGGCCTAGATAAACAGGGCCATGATCTTTTAGCTGCTACTATCATGCAAATGTGGATTTGAACTTTTGAAATAAAAAAGGACATTTTTGTGGCATATTCAGACTTTTTTCCTAAAGTGAGTGGAAATATACTTTTACATATGTGTATAAGTGTAGTGAGCACAGTGAAGGGTCAACAAGCTTTTAGAGCCTGTTTATCACAACCCCCAATCATTTTACAGTCATTTGAATAATCCACTTTATGAAATGAAAAGCTGCACCTCGGTGGTCTACAGTCTGAGCTAGCTATCTTGTTTATCCACAGTTTAAGGAATGCCTTTTTTCCAGGGGAATTATGCACAGTAGGTTGAGAACAACGATGTAAAATGAATAAAAAGTGGTGTTCCTGATGGAAAACAGTAGTGTAGCGAAAGGTGGACGAGCAAGGCCCTGTGCAAGGTAGAAGAACCGGAGGGAGAAGGAGGTGCCTCACCCACCCTTCCCATGTACTCCTATGCTTCCTATACCTTCAAGCTCCAGCTCCTGCAGCAGAGAAGCAATGGGAGTGTGTGAATGAAGGGCAGTCTGGGAAATGTTGTTTCTACTGCTGGAGAGATGTCACCTTAATTTTTTGCTTATGAAAACCAGTGTTTTTTGGCCAGTGGACGTGCCTGTCAGTAGCAAAAACATGGGGTGACCTCTCCCCGTAGCAGCAACAAACCTCCAGCTGCTATTCCTATACTGCCACTGCTGCTTTTTGGCAGAGCTGGAGGTGCAGGTGGAGGGGCGAGGGGGACTGCGCTGGGCATGGTCCAGGCCATTTAGGACTTTGAAGATGATGCCCACAATGTATTAGCCCCAATTCAGGAAGGTACCCAAGCAACTTTAAATGCTGCTACTAAGGACCTTGTAGAATCAGGAGCACCATAATTACATCATGATGTTAAGAAAAACAATCATTACATTAAAAAAATATAGACTTGTTTTTTGCTGCAAGTAACAATACATTTTATTAAAAATCTTGAAATCTGTATGTTGATTTGCGGGGGAATAAAATGCCATGTGTTGCAAGGGTCGTTATATGGAACTGCTTTGCAGTAGTTACCATGAATTTTCCACATGAAAGTCTTAAAGGAAAAGAAATAACTACTAATTTAGAAATCGCATAACTGTCCTTGCATTACTTGAATTTAAAATAATTCAAAGTGAAACCCCAAGAAGGGCTAAACTTCTTTAAATGAAACTGGTGTTGATCAGTAACAGCTTTCAAGACCTGAAGCCTGATTCTTATCTGTGTTCTGGTAAAATTGGGTCTAATTTCACTGAAGTGAATAATGCAGAATGAATATGATAAACAATGCACTGTAACAGCACTTGCGTGACTCCCCAGTGTAGGATGTACATCTTTTCCTCTTCATATTTTTGTTGTTCAGCTGTAGATTAAACGATATAGGCTTCATGCATTCTGTATGCTTTCCAGCGAGCTAAAATTAAACTGTTACTAAACTAGACTATCAGGGCAGAAATGATGTAGCATGCCCCTGATAAACACATGCCCTTGTTCATTTCTAATAATTCCAGAGGCTGATGAATTCTGTTGCCTAGGGATTTTGGTATGTAAATCTGCCTGACTAAAGCTTTGCTGAATTTTATAAGAGCAGAACATTGCCTTTGTGTTACTAAACACAATAGTTAGTGGGTCTTGTGACCCTACTCTCTGGGGATTGGATCTTTTAAAAAAATGTAATGAAAAAAGCCCTACATTACACTGTGGAGTATAAATGAGACCCAGGAGATTCCTAAACCAATCTGAGAGCTCAAAATACAGATTTGCAAATGGGAGAGAAATTGGGACAGAGGATGAATAGTTAATGTCTGGATGCTGATGTAAAAGGAATGAGGTTTCCCAGTGAGGTTGTCATTCTTTAGGTGAAGTGCTGGAGGTGACAGTTCACTAACTATAAGCAGTCTTACTAGAGGATTGTCTAGGTCTTAATGTATTGAATCAGGGCAGGGCAGGGTTTTTTTGTACTGCTTATGGCTTACAGGGCTATAATAAAGCAAGTGAATCAAGTCATTCATAGACATGCTGAGGAGCATTTATTTTAAGCAAGGGATAGAACCAATGGCCAAATTATTTTTTATTGCTCTTCCCTCCCCTCTCATCTTACAAGCCTATATTGCTACCACAGTATATAATTTTTGCTATGAAGTAAGTTCCTCAAGAGCTGTTCAGACATTGCTAGAGATCCTTTTTTCTTGTTTCCCTTTTCCCAAAGAGAGCAGGCCCAAGGAGCAAATATTTCTTATTTCCTTTATTCCACAGGAGCCAAAGCAGGAAAGCCTGCTAAAGAGTTTTCATTTTCCCTGGGCTACATAGTTGAAAAATTAGCAGTTATTCTATGATTACAATTTGAACTTCTTGCTAGCCTGTGGAACAGCCAGTGTTCTTTGGCAAAAAATGCTGGAAATGTCCTTGAATCATTTCTTTTATTCTTACTATAAACTTAACTGTCATTCTGTGCAAATTCTCTAAGCAAGAAGTTACATTTTTTCATGCTCCTGTTTAAAAACCAAGGGTATGTAGGTCTCAGCTACAACAGTGACACAAGGTAGGGACTTAAGCCACAGGCACCTTTTACGTATGCAGTAGTTCTCATGAGCACTTCAGACTCAATTTTCTTAGAAGTCCAGTTATTAAAATCTATTGCAATAACAAATCATTTTCTCATCATTAATTAGTGATGCTGATTAAGCAGAAAATCTTTAATCAGCCATATGTGGGAATCTTGAGATTCTTTAAGGCTGACATTTTTTTACAGTAGCTTCCTGTTCCCACTGCAGTGCTCACAAAAGACTATAACACCTGATGTGTGCTGAGGATTTTGGCTCATGCGATTCCAGGTCTGTATGTTGTCTCAAAGAATATGAGAAGATTAAGGAGTTATGATCAAGTTGTGCTGTCCAGCTCAGAGATTTGGGTCATTTTTTTGTGCCTTCAGTATACTGTATACCCCATATACTGAATACATCATTCCTCTCTCTGTTCCCCAAGGGAAGAGTTAGGTCTGCAGTGCTCCCAACCCAAAGGCATATTTTGGTCTGTTTGTAGGACAGCTGGTGAAAAACATTTTGACAAAACATTATTTCTAGAGGAAAAAATGACTTCCCAAGCAAAACATAAATTCGAGGAAACAGTTCATTTTGGCTTGTTCTTTTTCTAAGCTTTCCAATGAAAAAAGTATCCCCTCTGCCTAATGTTTCAGTAAGAACTCTTGAGGGAAACATACTTTTTAAATTCCAATTTTACAGGCCAATTTTGGAATATTTTCAAAAATTAAAAATTAAATCCTAGAACAATTGGAAATTCTTCACCAAAATAATAGCCATTTTTGACCAGCTATAGTTCAATTCACTCTTCACTTCAGCAAACTGCCAATGTCCGTATTTCAGCAGAGGACAAGTATAAGGACTAAATGGGACTGAAAATGATACTGCTTCATTATCGTTGTTATAAGTGAAAAGACTTCAGTGGAATCAGCTTGAGCAGCAGAGGCAATGAAAGGGAAGTGTTGCCACTGCTCATAATGTCCCCAGTTCAGTCATTCCAGCTCCCATTACAGCAGAAACTAAACACCAGACTATGATAAATAGTCACTGGATATGAAAGAAATAATCCTGGGAGTCAGGGGCCAGAACTCAGGCTTACCAAATAGTGGTGCAATGACAAGGCTGGGCACCTGGGGCAGTTGCCATGCACAGGGGCAGTACCAACTTCCAGATGCCACTATGCTGCTGGTGTGATGATGCAGCTGGGGTGACAACCTTCTTTTTCTGGCCCTCCCCTCCACTTCTCCTCCCCACCTCCCAGTTGCCCCACACTAGTTATGCCACTGCTACAGAATTAGCTTCTGTCTTGCTTGTTGCTTCTTACTGGCCTCATGCATTTCTTTTTGTACAGTAGATGGTATGAAGAATGTCTTCATCCAAGCCATGCTTCTAGTAAGTAGGGTTCTCCATGAAGGTGGGTGAATCCCTCCAGGTAATAAAGGATCTGGAATCCAAGTTGCCAATCCCTGTGTGAGTATCCTAATCAGTAGACTATGACATGCAAGGTGTTCACAAGCACCCACTTCCTCCTCCTCCTCCAGCCACATTTTAAAAGGAAACCAATGCTCCCTGAACTGTTGTTTGAAAGATTAAGGATAGGGACCTACCTTCAAGGAACCTGCATCAAAAGTGCCTCAGCTCTGGGGTGAACAGGAATTTAGATATGTCCTGTGCTCAGCATTTCTTAAGAGCTAGCTGTAGACTACTCCTCACTCAAAAAATGTAGACTTTTTGGATCACGTGACACATCCAGCTCGCTTCTGTGTTGTGTAGGGAGCTTGATCACTGATATCTGGGTTTTGTATTCTGCTCTGGGGCCCAGGAGCTTAAGGGATAGCATCTAAATCCTTTATTGGATCTAGTCATACAATTCTCTTAAAGAAAAAAAAGATAGGACCTAAGCATGGGATTTCCAAAAGGCCAAAAAAGAGAGATGCTAAATTTCCATTGACACTCAGGCAGGCACCTAGCTGTCTTGGCTAACCCTCTAGCTAAATGCATAGATGGATTTGCCTTGTATTTTTATCATTATTTATAACAATGTTTGCTGAAGAGACCCTGATATTTACCATGACAAGTTAAGTCATTAGAGTAAATATCTGCAGCCTGCCTGATTCTAGTTTTGACTAACATGATTTATGATGTTACTGAAACACTAACATTAGAGCTTAAAACAATGCTTACGACTAAAATAGACACTAATCATCATTTGAAAAGGCTGAATACTATGATTTATCTGACTTGCTGAAAACAACAATTTATTCTTAAACATTTTTATTCAGCTCTCATGTCTCATTAATTGTGAACATTAAACTGGAAACATTAGTAAATGATTGACATTACAGAGAAATCAAATATACCACATGCAGACACCCATTAAACTATTCTGAATAAATATGTAGTAGCTATTAGTGAAATATTTCCTATTACCTTTCAGTTTGCCTTTTTAATGTGCCTCAAAGACCCCGTTTAGTAAATGCAGAGTGCAAATTCCCTTATCCCTGTGCATTCTCCTTCCCGAGTGCTGAGGAATATGAAAACAATAACCCTAGCAAAGGAATTTTGCTGATGAAAGAAACACCAGGGGGCAGATTTCTTTGTAGCACCACCAAGCCTGATTCTTATCTTAAAGCTGTTTTCTACTGATATAACATCATTGGAGTTCTTTACTACAATAGGTCCTGAAAGGAATTTTGCGTGCAACTTTTATTTCTTTTCCTCATAGCTGACTAAAGCATGGCTATATGTTGCAGAAATGGTAAACCATACTTCAACACTAAATATATGTTGCATGAATGACTAATACAGCTAATACTTCCTTGGGGCCAATCTTGACATCATTATTCAAGGCCTAAATCTCTTCTTACTGCTCTGCCTTGATTAGTTTCAGTGGGTAACTTGTGAATTACAGTGGTGTGAAAGAGGAATCAGGCATTCATTTTTATTTTATAAATTATGCAGCCAACATGCCATGGATAGCAATGATAGGTTTGGCAAAGTAAACAGAGGTGGGGGGGGAAGGTAATTCAGAACTTCAGTTTTGGGCCTTTACTTTTTAGCTTTAAATTATTTCAGCACAGTGTTGCTTTTTCAGTTACACAGGAAATAATAGGTATATTAATTAACCTATTAAAGAGGTTTCTTCTTTGGTAGTTTTGGTTTCAAAATAAATTTAATAGGTATGAAAAGTGCCAGATAAAAACAAAAAAGAATAGCTTCTTCTCACCTAATTCTCACTCCTATTCAAAAGTCCTATAGAAATTACTACAGAAGCAATTCATAGATTTCATAGATTTCATAGACACTAGGGCTGGAAGGGACCCCAGAGGATCATCGAGTCTAGCCCCCTGCCCCAGGGGCAGGAAGTCAGCAGAGATCATAGGATCCCAGCAAGATAAACATCCAAATGTGTCTTGAAGGCGTTCAAAGTGGGTGCTTTAACCACCTCTGGCAGTAGACTATTTCAAACCTTGCGGGCTCAGATAGTAAAGAAGTTCTTTCTTACGTCCAGCCTGAAATGGTCATGTAGGAGTTTGTGACCGTTCAACCTTGTCATCCCTTGGGGCACTCTGGTGAACAAATGTTTCCTCAGATCCTGGTGCGCACCCCTGATAAATTTGTAGGTGGCCACCAGATTATGCCTGAGCCTGCACTTTTCCAGGCTGAAGAGTCCCATGGGCGCTCAGCCTCTCACCATAAGGTCTGTTTTCCTGACCTCTGATCATGTGCGTGGCTCTCCTCTGAACCCTCTCAAGCTTCTCCATGTCCTTTTTGAATTCTGGAGCCCAGAACTAGATGCAGTACTCCAGCTGTGGCCTCACCAAGGCCGAGTACAACAGGAGAATGACATCCTGGGATTTGCTTAAGAAGCATCTATGGATGCAAGCCAGCGTTTTGCTCGCTTTACTAGCTGCAGCATCACATTGAAGGCTCATGTTCATCTTCTGATCAATCATGACCCCCAAGTCCCTTTCGTCTACAGTGCTAACCAGCATAGCACTGCCGAGCCTATAAGCATGCTGCAGGTTTTTCCTCCCAAGTCGGAGAACCTTGCATTTTTTGATGTGAAAAGCCATCAGGTTCTCATCCACCCATTTCCGGAGCTTGTCAAGATCTGCCTAGATCACCCTCCTGTCCTCAGGTGTGGATGCTTTATCCCAGAGTTTGGTGTTGTCAGTGAACTTGGCCAGTCCACTTCTGACACCAATGTCTACATCATTAATGAAGATGTTAAAAATTATAGGCCCTAGGACAGAGCCTTGAGGAACCCTACTGGTCACAGCACACCATGACAATTGACTTCTGTCAACCACCACCCTCTGCGTCCTACCGTGGAGCCAGTTCCCCAACCAGTGGATCATGGTGAGGCTGAGTTTTATGGACTACTGTATAATGCAATAGCCTGTCTGTAGAAAGGTTATTTTCTATTAAGTTCCATAGAATGTTTCCATAAGAGGAACCACATCTAACCCAGACAGACAAGTTATGAGGATGAAAAGTAGTTTTATTCTATGTGTAGAGGATATGTGGCCTCTCTTTCTGAGCTTACCAAAAACCTGGTGATGTTTTTTAGAGAGCTAGACAACTTTGAACAGATTCTGTTGCCCTGGTGGAAATCTGCACTGATTCCAATTATCCCAGTGGAGTTACTCCAGATGTACCTGAGCATAAGTGAAGTCAGTCTGACATTGACTGAGGATTGATTTGGGATCATAGTAATTTCACCTTGACTAGTGAATGGCCTTCAAATGTTTACAATTTTCAGTCCCACATTTGGTCTACATTTAGGATTCAAGGTAACTCTGATTTTTACAATGACATTCTATGTGGAGCAATTTCTCTGTAATGTAAAACAACTAAATTTGATTTCTGACCCCTTTGAAATTAAAAAAAAAAACCAAACTATATCTCATTTCTACTTCTTTGATTCACCCACTCCTAGTCTATGTTAATGACCTGCCTGACTTCCCAGAGGAGTAATCCCATGAAATATCTGTTTTAATGACTGCAGAAGGTACTGATGTTCCACTGTGTTGAGTGCAACACAACCACACATAAAGTTGCTGTTCTTTTGCTGCAGAGCTTATAAACAAGGTAATGGCTGATCAAAACTTAAGTACCCAGACCTGTAAACATTACCATATCTCGGCTTCTCTCATGGTTTTATCTTTAAAGCCACTTTGATACAATAAAATATAATCCCCTGTGTAGGAAGAAAAAAAAGAAAAACTGATGCATAAAAGATTGTGAGTTATCCAAGGTCATGCAAAAAGTCTGTGGCAGAGCTGAGAAGGCAAATCTATCTAGTCCCAGTGTATTCCCTAGCCACAAAACTATCTTTCCTATCCAGTTTCTATTAAAATAAATCTGGGCTATAAAAAGATGGGGGCACTAAAACCACTGTTCAGAGATCTGCAGGTGAAGTGAATATTTTCTGACCTGTACCTGTAGTGTGGGATAGTTAGATATCTAAGTGTACTCAAGTTGAGCATTCCTAGAGAAGATAACACAGTTGAAAACTTTCTGCTAATGTAAAACTATATATATTTTTCTTTTTCCTGATACCTTTTATCCTGGCTGGTATACATTAGATGCAGTTGTATCACCTTCAGTATTTGCCCACTGTTCTTCAATTTCTCTTTTTTGATCAGTCTGCAGTCCCACCAAGGAATGAGCTCATGTCACCAAACTAGTCACAATCTTCATTTCCAGTCTACCTCTGCTTGGAACCTACGTTTCTGGCCCTGGAGATGGTTGGGCCTCTGAATGCCCAGCAACACTGTGCGATGCCCATGTGCATACTGTAGATACCTGTGCTACTTCATGCCAATTCATTTCCATTATATGCATTTGTAGACTGTCCTTTCTTTGAAGTAGTTAATTGATAACTATGTAAAATTGCTGGATGCATCTTCTTTCTCTGTATGTTCTATTGTATCTGCTTTCTCTTTTGACCAGATCATTTATATGTATATTTGTTTCTCTTTTAGCTCTGAAGGGACAGTGCAACATGTGTAAGATGTCATCCATCCCTGGTAGCTAGTTTTCAAAATGGCAGCTGCCTGCTACTGCAGATATTTAGCTGGAGATACCACTGTACTGTCTCATTGGTTAATGAAGAGAAACCTTTTTGCACATGATTTTTTGTCCACTTATTTTTTTACTGCAAAGTTGTTTTTTCAGGGTGCTAAGTGCATTTGGAGGTAAAACTGAGTTCTGCTTCCTGGTAGAAGTGGGGTTTTAACAGCTTACCCCAATAAGTTCTTGGAACTGGACAGAGCATTTTTTTGCAAATGTTATGGCTTCATTATACCACTAGACTGACATTGTTGTGAAACCTATGCAACAGAATGGTGAACATCACGCCCTATATGCTTCATGTCCATATTGCATATTGTCTTCTGTCCTTTCAGATCTAGCTTCCATGTTTTAGGGCACTGTTGTATTTCACTTGGGTTGCATCATGCTGTGTGGGCCAGAAGATGATCTGACACATGGAGGAATTCAGCAGAGGTAATTGCTTAAGATTCTTTTTTTTTGGTTAAAAAGGGTCTGAGCATAATCCTTTTTTTAAAAAAAAAATGAACTGCCTTTTAGTGATTTATTTCTACTTATTTTTACTATTCAGTTGCATGAGAATCTTAAAACTCACATAGCATATCTGCCATCGTGTTTTACAACTAAGAGCAAGCTTTATTAAGCAGACTTTCTGGTAACGTAACACGTACTGTAATCTGGATTGCCCTGTGCATGACTCTGTATGTCTACAAATTGGGGCCTGCTGTTTATTTATTATCCTGTTCTAATGTTACAGCTCCATAAATCAAGAGTAACTCCAGTGCTGTAGCAAAGAGGGGTGGGAAGCACGGTGACTGCCCTGGGTGCCGAAGCAAAGGGGCACCAATAGGTGCTGCCCAACTGGGGTGGGGTGTGGGATGGAGCCTCAAGCTCCATCCGTTTGGGGATTGTGGGGAGGGTGGCTCCTACTGCTGTGTGCACTCCTGAGCAAGCATGGGAGGGGGGGGCGTGTGTCCCCCAGATCTGTACATGGGGTGAGAGCAGGCTGCCACTGCAGGCTTTGCCCAGGCACCAAACTTCCTTGCCATGGTACTAAGTAACACCATTGACAGTAACCAGATTACACGGATGTGAAGCAAGTAGCATGTTTTAGGATACTTTTAGGAAGTACATACAGGCATTACATTTAAATCAACTGTCAATGTTAATGTCCATCTATGTAGGCAATCAGAGGGTTTAAAGCAGGCCAAAATGGCCCTGTGTAGGTCCTGAATTAGATCAGAAACAAGTTAACCTAATCCAGTGAATGTTTGCACATGTTTGGAGCAGAGCTTTGGCCTGGAAAAGTTCAACCACTTGCCCCAACCACAGGGCTGTACTCTTCCTACCCCTTCCCTCTACTCTGTCCCTGCTATTTTTAGCCCCCAACCCTCCACCCCCAGATGGACAGCCTTCTCTGCAGACCTACTAATCCTGCCCTCTTCCCCCGGCAAACCCAGCAAGCCTTCTGAGACCCATAAGCCTCTGCAGTGGCCACTACCCCCTTGACTCTATCCACTCTTCTCTCCATTCTGAGTTCCTGTATGGACCAATGGCTTGAAGTTACAGCAAGTACATTTAGATTGAATATCTGTAAAAAAACCTTCTTATTGACAGTTTATGGAAGCAGGACACTGGCTGCCATGATTCCCCTGCTTTACCTGTGGCAGGTTAGGGTGTTAGGTCTAAGGTTGTGTCAAGGTTAAGGGTAGTCTTATGTAAAGTTTAGAGCGGGGTGGGCAAAATGACAGATCCAGGGTGGCCAGACTGCATTTCCCAGAACCGTGGTTTCCACGGAGACCCCAGGAGTGGCAGTGGGGTGTGCAGGCAGCGGATAGCAGCTCTGCCCCAACTTTGGCCTACGTTGTCACCACTGTAAGATCCCAGCCCCAGCCCTGGAGCAGCTCCCACCTAGCCACACTCCCTGCCAGCACTGCTGGGGCTGGTCTCCATGGAAACCCTCACCCTGTGCAGCCATGGGCCTGCTGCTCCTGGGGTCTTCATGGAAACTGGCCATGGCAATGTGGGCAGGGCTTGCTAGGAAATGGAGCCTGCTGCGGGCCCTATCTGGCCCACAGGTCAGACTTTGCTCCTCCCTTGTTTAGATTACAGTTGTATGGGATGGTTTGGATAGGGATTATCCTGCCTCAGGTCGGGGGTTGAACTAAATGACCTCTGGAGGTCCCACCCAGCCTGACTTCTCTGTGACTTATACTGAGTTCCCCACACAGCTCACAGCTGTGCTTAATGTAAGCCACATGATCTTGGACTAGGCGTGGCTAACGTTTTTACACGTCCAGGGAGAAGTAGATAGGAGGCTCTATTTTGAGACAGCGTAGTCTGGGCTGGATTACGGTCTCTGGTTTTGCTGCCTTTTGCTACTAATCTGTTCTGTGACCTTGTGAAAGTAGCTTGTCCTCCCTTTGCCCCTTCTTTATCCACATCTATAAACCATACCATTTTTGTATTACTTTTCTGAAGAATACCTCTCTATATTTGAACCACACGTGGCAGAATGGGGGCCTGATTTCAGTTTGAGCCCTGAAGTATAATGAATACTTTGAACTTGTTGGTAAGCTTCATTTAAAGAAAACAAAAGTTTTTGTTTTAATAACTTTGGTGAGTTCTACTTTGAAAAAAACCTTCCAATTTCCTGCAAGAATTTAATTTTCTTTCTTTTTCCCTTCTTCCTCTCTCTCCAGTGTCAAGAACTGGGGAAAAAAAATGAAAAGGACAGATTTGTTTTTGAAAAAGCCATTTCCTGTCCAAAATGCTTGTGACAGAAAAATTGGATCAGCTCTAATAATAATATTCATTTCAAGATAATTTGGAACTGTTCTTCCAAACCTCAGGTTCTGCCTGCAGCCCGTCCCTAATTTTCCATTGACGGAACTATACGCCATAATAAAAGAAGCACCAACAGATGATTTAACTTATTTTGGAAGAATTTACATGTAAAGTCCCTTTTAAACTAACCACATGTTATGAGAAATAACATACTGGAATTGGAACATACCTATTTTTTAGTCATCAGAGCTGTAACTTGATATTTCCTGCTGGTGTTCTTACTGAACTCCTAAAATCTTCACCATATGATAGCTATGTGGATTTATGTCCTTACTGATAGCTTGATATTCTGTAATATAGTCTGGTAACTAGTTGCATACAAATTTACCTATTGGAGACTCCCCTCAAATCTGAATCTAAATTCTTTGTGTGGTCTCAAAGGTCACATTGAGCATGACTATATTCTTAAGCCACACAATACCCATGTCATATCAATCTATGTTTATTCTTATATTGAAATTTCTAGTAATGCCCACCAGAAGAGGTCCGAGAATACATCCTGAAACTTCTCATTCTTCATCTATTTTATCTATGCAAACAGTACCTTGATGTAACGCCTCAGTGCTGATTATTTTTGTAGCATGCTAGAAGCACTTCAGTATGTTCCAGAGTGTATTGTAAGTGAAGCTGTCAGATGTTTTCATGAAGCTTATGGAGCCTGGTTTTTGCCATCCAATGCACTGTCTGTTAAAATCTACTCAGTACATGATCTTCTGGGTTATGATTCAAAAAGGTTCTTCCCTTGGCCTTTCTCAACTCATTTTTTCTGCTGTAGGTCGTTTTCCTTCTCTTTAAAATCAGTGTAACTTTCCAAAACCTATTCCATACCCTTTCTTTGTTACTTTTGCCATTAAGCCATTTTGTGTTCCTCTGGTGACTTGTACTTTGAAATTTGCAATTATTTTTATTGCTGATTTCATTATCGTTAGCTTTCACCATTTTCACAGTGACTTGGTTTTCACCTGCAGTTTTCCTAGGATTTAACATTTTTATTTCATTTTTCGCTTTTTTTTGACAGTGTTGTTGTTGTGGCCATTATGGTTAAGGGATAAGAGCGAAACAAGATTTATGTGGTGACGTAATATCTTTTACTGTCCCAGCTTATTTAGTTGGGAGAGATGGCGAATAAGCTTTCAAACATCACATATACTTCATTTTATGTGAAATATTGAGATTTTCTAGTTCTGAGTATTAATACTTTCTTGTGGTTTTGCCCCTTTCCTAGCAACTTCTTTGAGCGGTTGGCCTCTTCTCAAGTAGCATTTGAAAATGTTTTGAATTTTCTTACCAGCAGTTATCATCCAAGAAAGTTTGTCTTCCAAATTTTGATGGAAAGGATGCACAAACAAACTCTTCAGATACTGCACAAGGGGAGAAGTTATTGCTTCTGTCTGAATGGTAGAGAAGCAACATTTAATGCTGACAGATGAATGTTTCATTTGAATTTAATAATTTTTTTCTACAAAATCATTTGAATGTATTACCTAATACTTTTCATTGATACAATAGGAGTATTCAGGAATTAATCCAAGCCTGACCCAAACCCATTCAAGACCATGAATCCTTCTATTTATTTCAATGAGCTTTTCATTATGCACTACATATGTGTTATAGAAAATTCCTCAGGATTTAACCCTGTGACAGGCCGTAAAAAGTGGCCAGCATGTTATTAGTCTAACACCAAAATGGTGCCCATAATACAGAGAGAGGCAGCTCCAGTCTGTTCTCAGTATATGATGGGTCAGGGCTGCTGCCAAATGGATGGCCTTAATTAGTTCATTTGGAATCACTCCCTGCTTCCAAGGGTTTGCAAAGAAGGAGGTCTTGGTGTTTAGCGTTCTTTCAGAGCCAAGGAATCTGACAGAGGTTGCCTGCATCCCATATCAAACTAATTAGAATTGGGACAGTAAGTCTTCACAACACAGCCATCAATTATCTTATGCTAAAGCCTCACATATGAATACCTAGTCACTAGGACTGTACGAACCTTCAGGTGATGATTTGATTTGGAGGAAATTTGGCTCGATTTGGTGGCCAAATCTCTGAATCTGAATTGAATCGGGGGATCAATTTAAAGGTCCAAATAGATTCAAAGCTCTCTGAAACTTCAGAAAAGATTCAGAGAGTGTTGAAAATTCAGAGAGCTGCAGCTGACTCTGAGCTGGTAAGTACTAGGGGCAGGGGAGGGGGGGACTGGAGGAGGGGACCATGGGGGGAGCAATCCCCACTACCCCATGCTGCATGGGGGGATCTGCATCAGGCCCTCTCTCTGCTCCACCAGAACCCCCACAGATGCTCTGCCCAGGCCAGCTCTGGCCCTTTAAGGAAAAAAAAAAACAAACAAGAAAAGCCCTGGGACTCAGCGCTCCTGGTGCAGCCTTGGGGCTTTGGGGAGGTTCATGCAGAGCCTCCCATGTGGTGCAGGGCAATATGGGGGGGGAGGGGGCAGCAGGGATTGTCCCTGCCAGCAGGAGCAGTGAGTTTGGGTTTTTTTTAGGGTTTTTTTTTCTTAAAGAGCCTGGGTGGGCCAGAGCTGGCCTGGGTGGAGCAATGGGGAGGTCAGGGGGGGTTCATGCAGAGCCCCCCATGCAGTGGGGGAAAGGGAGGGTTGCCCCCTGTTCGGCAGCACCCAGTGAGTCAGGGCTTTTTTTTAACAGGTGCCGGGAGCTGGGGCAGGCGGGGCAGCCATTGCCAGGCTGGGAGAGTGGGTGCGGGATGGGCCTAGCTGATTCAGAGATTCAGCAGTAGCCCAATCACTGAATTGGATTTGGCTGAATCGAATCAGGACGGTGATTTGAATCACTGTATCGAATCGCTATCGCCCAAATTGGCTGAATCCAAAGCAAATACTAGCTGCTTTGCATGGGCCTACTAGTCACAGACATATAGGTATGGCTTTTCTCCTTATATTTTTCCTCCTTGAAGCGTTTTGCCTTTACCTGGCTTAAGCATAACAGCCCAGTGCACCATTGCGTGGATATCATGCCTCTATACTGTGGTTGCCTCTTCTGGTACTTCTCATAGGAGAAAGGGTACTGACTACATGCTTCTTACTTTTATTTTGAGTCTTTGTTCTTTAGAAAATGTTATCTAGCATTTTCCTCGATCACTTGGTGCTAAATGCTTATTGGCACTGGATTTATGACCCAGGTACCTTGTTCCAGGCATACCCAAAACCTCAGGTCATCCATGCCTTTTCCATTTGATAATAGGCAAATTTTATTGATGCACAGAGACAGCAGATAAGAACAGTGTAGGCAAGGCAAGCAACATAACCCATCCCAAATCTATACCTATCAGTCCTAGAGCTGTCATAGAGGGAAGGTATGTTTGGCCAGTAAACACATTTCATCCTGAGGTTCTTTCTTGAATGTCAGATGCTAGCAGACTGCAGTTTGAGGGCCAATGTCCACCACCACCAGTGGGGTGGATGAGACCAGTTGATGGTATGCTTTCTGTTCATGGTGGCCTCAGGTTCCCCTCTCGGGGACCTTTTTACTGCTCTGAAATCTCTCCTTTTGTATTCTTTCTCCCCTCTGATGTCTCTTCAATCCTGGGCATCATTGATTGGTTTCCCTGTAATCATTATACTGTGCATGTTCTGTCCTGTCTGAATATTCCTTTGTTCCAAAAAGCCCATCTCATGAGTACATCTTAATTTGCTCATTTACCAAAACCAGAAATCCCAAGGACTCTGCAGTTGGACACTGTGACCTAATGCCACCTTATCTCATTTTATGGAACAGTGTGGTACACGTCTTCAGTTTCTCAGCCTGTGTGTCTGCTGGCTTCAGACACAGGTTTCGAAGAAAATTTTGTCACAAACAGGCTTTTAGAAACCAATTAACTCTTGCTGTTCCCCTAGACCATTGCTCTAATGCACATCTACTTTACCTACAAACCAATTCCCAAAAGGAAACCTCTAAATATCATTTTCTAGGCATCAGTGCTGACCTTGTCAATTTATTCCATGCTGTATTTCAGCTACCCTTGGTGTATTAAAAAAAATATTCTGCCTGAATCCCTCCTAGGTTAATCCCTTCCTTATAACTCCAGTTTCTGACATCTTGCTTTTGAATTAGTTACTATCATTTTGGTTGACCTTTTCAATCTTGGTAGTGTCCTTCCTTTCCTGTAATACAGCAACTGGAATTGAACTCTACTGTCTCAGCCTAGTCTCACATGCACCTTAAATCCTAATGATAGTGATTCTGTTTACTCTCCAGACTCCAAAATAAATGGTTGTAACACTGCAGGCTTTCTTACCCTAGTGCGCTGCAAAGTATGTGCCTTTCAATTGGTTAATCATTAATAATGAATAATTTTGAAGACAGAAGTAGAGAGTTATAACTCAAACATGTCTGTTATACAATTATAACCCATTGCACAGCCAGAAAGGAGGCGAGATAGAAAATTCCTTGTCCCAGATGCTTGCTTCCTTGACAGACAGGGATTGTGAATATTTTTTGAAAGCACATTTAATGTCTGTAGGAGGGAACTGTCTTGCATTGTTCAATGTGATTTAATTAATAGAGTTGACAGAGTCCAAAAAAGTAATTTCCCTGTCTCCCAGAAAGAAGGCAGTGGAAGAACCCATATTTAACAGTACATAAGAGAAGGTATCTTCAGTGTTCTGATAAATATGTATGTGTCCCTCCTTTCAAAAGGCAAGAAAAGGCTCTTTGTAGGAGGGTAGGGACTGTTTCCCTCAAATTAATCTGGGGAAGACTCTCCTGCCATGACTTACAATGGGAGAAGAATAAAATTAATACCTCCCCGACAAAATACCCAATGAAGTGCAGTTAGATTTTAGCCGGTTCCCTTTATTGAACAATTTCCCTCAGATACATATGCAGAAATACGTGCCTGTCTCTTCGTGCCGCACACTGCCGCTTTTCCAGCATCCCGGAGCTGGCTTCCGAACCCTGCTCTTTGCTTCGCCGGGGTTCCTGTTCCCACTCTCCTCTCAACGTCCCAGTGAACATCTTCTCCCCAGTAAGTAAGGTTTCTTTCTCACCTTTCTTGGTGTCAAGAAGTAATGAGGGGCGAGTGGGAGCAGGATCCAGCTGTGTCTCGTTCACTAGTCTATGTCCCCTCACCCAGCTGGACTTCTCCCATGCAGTTGTGGCCCATCCCGGGTCATGCTGCCCAATGCTCCATATAGCCTCTCTTCTTGTTGTGCCCCTGGGGAGCAGCTACTTGCTCCAAGAGGCTTCCTTGTATACCCCCCTGTGGGTTTGTCCACTAAATTTTCACAGGCAAATGCACAAATGTTAAGTAATTAATTTCTGGTGTCAGCTTTTCCTCAGCCACACCACCATCATATTCCTGTGCTTGCCCCGTTCTTGACCCCACGGGGTTACTCTAGATCACTCCAGTACCAAGGTTACAGTGTCACCCTGTTACACTGATTTTACTATAAAGCTGTTGTAGTCCATGTCACCAACTTGTGTAAGTCTCTCACTATTTGCTATCTCATTTAAGTTCTGGATTTACATAATTAGATGAGAATTTCTTATTAATACACTATGAAAATGCCAGTTCTTGGCTTCTATGGCTATGGAGAGTGGCTTGAAAACATTACATCTCAAGTTTCTAGCATCAGAAGATGATTTTCATTTTAAAGGCATCCCAACATTGTTTTTCAAAACCTCTTGATTTTAAGGGCTTGTGTAAGGACTTTTGGGACTGGAAATAATGCATATTTACTCTCATGTTTTCTAGAAATTTCAATCTAAAAAAAGACCAATGTATCATTTGTGAGATCTCATGCCTTGGGATTTAATTAAAAAATCCACCCAAATGGTTACTGTTTCCAAAACTCAACTTCTATAATTGATTTCACCTGCAGCTATTAATAGTTTAAAGTGATAACTACCTGATTTATGGGTATACTAAATATAAATTGCCCGCACAATTTTACAAGAACAATCAAAGCTGTTTTTTCAATCACAGTAAGAAGCACCATTTGTGCATGTGGATGAGAGAACACTAACAATTTGTGAATGATATGGCTAGGCACAGACATTCAAAAGGCCTGAGGCAGAATTGATCTAATTTACACAGTTTTCTATAAGTGGCATAGTTTAGATCAACAGTGAACAGAACACACATTCGCCCTTTGGTCGGGGAGGGGGAGGAGTGTTGGGAGCAAATCTTAGACCAGGTTCTGCCGTGTTTAAACCGGTCTATGTCTGCTGAACTTCTGTTCTGTTACAGATATAGACAAGGTTTATGTGCCAAACTTCTATTCTGTCATGGGTATAGATCAGTTCCTTATCACTTATATCGGTAAGAGCGTAATGTCTGTATCTGGCCTCGGAGAACTTGTGGGTAGGAGTCCTGAAAAAATCCTACACAGAAATAGCTCTTTTAATGGATATATTCAAACTTTGCAGCTGGGATGTTTCTAATAATGAATCCTTCAATTTGTATCTGTAGATCTTTCAATAAGGTTTTTGAAAATTGTAGTCTGTGTAACTGTACAGAAAACAATTTTTTTCATCAGTTTATTTCAGATCAGAAAGCTAATGATTTTAATTTTACCTGAACTCATGGAGCATTCAAGAGTTTTTATAAATGTTATAATGAGCATGAAAGCTCAGTATGAAATGCAGAAGGGAAGATAGGCCACTGGTCTGGGCTCTAGCATGGCACTTGGGTTCAATTGCTCGCCCTGATACCACTTTCTTTAGGCTGTTGGTCAAGCAAGAAGATGCTTAGTTTGCCTGTGACTCAGTACTTTTTATATAAAATGGTGATCACAGTACTTCCTTGACTTACAGGGAAGCTGAGAGAGTAAATACCTTATCCTCTTACCAATGCTTTGAGATGCTAAAGAAATGAATGCCAATGGACAGGATTTATTGGGAACATAGATGTTCAAGTAGAGACTGGTATAAAGCCATACCATGGATGATCATGAGGTTAGTTACACTGCAGGCTAAGGAAGTGGTTTTAATGGTTAGTGTATATACAGGCACAAGTAAGTGTAAGTGTCTGGTGCAAAAAGGAGTTTGTAAGCATGCTAATGAGAAGTATGCTTTAAATTTACATTTCCCCATGGTAAAGCACATTCCTAACAGAAGGTGAGAAGTAATTGTTTCTTTGTAGAATGGGCAAGAACACAAGCGAATCATCGAAGCACACTGTACTCACTATTTCTGCATGCTGACACCCTCATCCATTAGTGACTTGTTTCTTCATATCAGAAGACCCATTCCACTAATCAGTATGATGGGCATTATGGGGTCTCTTCACTGTCTCCTGTACCCCTCCTTTCAAGGTGGCTGAGAATTTTCCATGTCAGAAAGGCTGCTCTTGCCTTTGCTGCTGCTGGTTGCTGCTTATGCATTTTCTAATCATGCATTCACATTTTATAAAATTGTTCAAGCGTTGCCTTCTTTACATGAGCAGGAGCTGCACCTGCAAGTCTCTGTTCTACGAGTCATGAGCTAGCTTTTAAAGGCTCCATCCCTAGAAAGGATAAGGGAAGAAAAGCCCACCTGGTACTGAAGGACCAGAGTATCAGAGTAAATAAATCAGCTATACAGTGACATAGCTATATGCACTTTATGGCCCATTGCTAACTAAAAGGTCAAGTGAAGCTGTGAAAATGTACCTGTTAAGATTTTTCCAAACAGCTTTTAATATATAGTTACTCTGTGACATGTGAGATTACTTAGCAAATTGTATAGCATGCTGCAAAGCAGTTTAACACATTCTCCATTGTGTGTTCAGTCTCATCAAGGACTTCTTCACCTTTCACCATAGTTGCATTGGGATAATGAAAGAACATCATAAACACAATTTCCTGGCAGCTGAGATAAGGACGCTGAAAGAGTGTTAACGTGATGGATACACAGCACATAAGATCATGCAGATGATTATATTTTCTTCAGAGAATAAATACCACTCAGTATTCAGACATAATATGAACTTTGACCTTAACATCTGACATTCATTGACTGGTAATGTACCTAATGGTACTGAAAGTATGAGCATCAATGTACATTATCTGCATTAAAGCAGAAATCTAATAAACCAGTACAATGCCAGAATCTGTAGCTCATGGGGCTAGAATATTAACATTGTATGATCTTTTCCACAAAAGAAAGGTATAAACCTCACAGAATGGTACTCTTTACATGTTGTGCATTTTACACCAGAGATATCACTTTGGCAGGAGCTTTCTAGGTTACTGTAATTCAAATGTCTTATTTCCAAGATACTACACAATGTGGAAGAACAATACTTAGGAAACAAAGGGAGTGTTAACTCCAAATGTGTCAGCATACTTGCAGGCTTGCATTTGAGTCTGATGATGTTTATTAATGATAACCAATACAAGTTGTGGGCGGAAGAGCTATGAAAATGGGATTGTGAAGGGAAGAATAAACAACAATGACATTTTAAGAGACCCTGGTTTTGCGTAGTGAATTAGGTTTGACTTCCTAGTGCAGGCCAGTGACTCAGTGAATGATGTAGGCTGCCCTCAAGTCTCTGGCCCAGAAACAGTTAAAGAAGCATATTTTTGTCACTTATAAAAGGAATTGGTTAGCTGAGGTGGTATAGATCTAAAGAACCAGTGGTCTAGCCTCCAGCTTCCTAAGTATGATGTGTAAAATGGTTGTATTTTATTGATATACATAGATTCAATAGGGACTGATATTTCAATAATGGGGTTTTTTAATATCAGTAAACTTTGATGGTCTCAGATGATAAGCTTTGTCCCCTTAGCAGAGGAATGGAGGGGCATGTGTGGTTCATTAGTACAAGAAATGGTAGCTTCAGATATTGGAGCAGCAAGACTAGGCTCCTAACACCTGTTCCTTCATATATACAGTGATCTTCCCTTTAAATAGGCACAGTATAATAAGTTTATATTTAGTCACTGGGTTTAGCCAAACCTAGTGTATGTGCACTGGACACTCAGCCATGGTCTGCTCAAGTATGGCTAGGAAAAGAAAAAAAATCTTTGTAATCAGTACCTACCTAACTATAGATTCCATTTGTTTCTCTTTTCCTCTAGCACCCTTCTCTTCATACACATTACTTTTCCATGTTGCTTGATCCAGGCCATTACATGAGTGAAATGGTTTATTTGCAAGTGTCTCCATGTGTGTATCATTTATTTGTGCTATGGTAGTACCTGGTGTCTTTGCTTTGGAATGAGGCTCCATTTTACACAAACATGCTTATATTTGTTGGTGCTCTGCTTTCTTCTTCTATCTGTTTCCGTGTTTGAACAGATTGCAGTGCTTTTTTTGTCCCTTTGGTCTACGGAGAAGATAAGTCTTAGGCTTCGGACATTGCATTTCTGTTCTCTGTGAGTGGCTATCAGCTTCAGAAGCACGCCCCTCCTCGGTATTTTTTCTGTGTGGCAAAGAGGTTCATAAACCTTCCTTGGCCATCTGTCTGGAGTGGCTTCTTTTTTACAGGACATTCTTTGGGGGCTGTTATTCTTGTCTTGTCATTATTTTCTCTCTATGACCTAGCCTCTATTAATCCCTATGTTTTTCAACTTGACTTCTCTCCAAGTTTTTGTCTTCTCTCTGACTCTGAAATCTTTCTAAATAATGGATAGTCTATCTTCATCACACATCCCCTTCTTTATTTATTTTCCAATTTATTCACTTTACCTATCACAATAATCTCTAGTCACGCACTCCCTATAAAATTTAAGAGGCCAGACAAAATAATTGGAAAGATAATATAAATACTGTACTCAGCAAGGGAAGCATCACACATAAATTACCAGGTGCCTGTGAGCTGTTGCTATTCTCAGTCACACTGATTTTCTTTTCCTTCTGTAGTGTCACTGAAATCTCTTTTGAGTGGAACTGGTGAAACACAAAAAAGTGATTAACAATTAAGTTTGCAAAATGACAAGCATAATTCTGCTCTTATTTACAGGATCGCATTATTCATTGTGTGAGCTGATTCAGTGTCCATTAGTTTATTCATGACAATGCGTGAAGGTAGTGAAAGCTTCCAGAATTTTAGAATAATAGTCTTTCCAATTGTTTATCTGAAATGCTTATCAGATTGTTTATTCAATTGTTCAATTGCAGATTCAATTGTTTATCTAACATGTTTATCTGAAATGCTTGATAACCATCATTTGGTCAAAAATGTTTCAGAGTTTTGTACAAGGAACAAAAATGATCTCATATAGCAAGTGACTAATTGGATACCAAGCAAGAAAAAGTGAACAGTTCTTACCATCTAAACAATTTATAAAATCCTTACAAATACACTTCTAGAAATAGGGTCATGCCATATCATAGTATCATAGTATCCAGGGTCAGAAGGGGCCTAAAGCAGGCCATCTAGTCTGACCCCCCGCCAATGGCAGGAACGAGTGCCAGGGTCACAGGACCCCAGCCAAGTACCTATCCA
>JAGPOW010003316.1:1688413-1748574 GCA_030014935.1 Caiman crocodilus | reverse complement strand
TCTTAAAGATGGGAACCACATTGGCCACCTTCCAGTCCTCTGGCACTTGTCCAGAGCTCCAAGAGCGCTTGTATAACCGAGCCAAGGGCTCAGCAATCATCCCGCCAGCTCCCTCAACACCGTTGGGTGCTGGTCATCCGGGCCCACCGAATTAAAGACATCCAGCCCTTGCAGAAGCCCTTCCACCAGGTCTACCCTCACCCACGGCCTAGCAGTGATTCCCGAGGTGGAATACAGGCTTCCAGCAGGAGGGAAGTCCCGTTCCCCCCTCAGGAAGACTGAGGCAAAGAACCCATTGAAGATCTCAGCCTTCCCATTAGCTGCAAGCACCAGGTTGCTCGACAAGTCCCTCAGGGGCCCGACGTTGCCCGGGGCTCTCTTTTTGCTCCCCACATATTTGAAAAAGGACTTTCTGTATTGATGCTTTCTTTATAGGGGGTTAATAAAAGATTAACAGATATTACAGACAGGCTAGGACATGTGGATGTAAGCCACCTCCTAACTGGTAGGACTCCAGCAGTTGATTATTAATTTATTAAAACATCTGATAGTCATTGTTTAATGGAAACCTAATAAAAAGTGTGAAATTAGAACTTGTTTATGAACTGTCTCTAAAGAGCAAAATGGGACTGCATTTATTAGCAATAAATCTCATGACTAGCTTTTATATTTGGACAGCATCACTAACTCCTGCTAAGAGTATTTGAATAAAAATGGATCTAGGCTGCAACATAAATTGACATATGCAGTAGGTTCAATAAAAAGATATCAGCCCGATATCACCTTGCTTCTTGCCTATTTCCTGAGCTATCACAGCTACAACATAAGCTACAACTCCCAAACTACCATATCCATTGCGCCATTGTAACAGGCAGATATAGGCCCTGGACTCTTGGTTGGAAGAGAAAGGGTTAAGTTCAGAAAATATCTCCAGCTTCATGCCCTCAAGTTATATGAGATAGGTGTAGTTTTGAGAAGGATATAAGTAATTCCCTCTGTCACCTCAAAGACTTGCAGAGAATTTTTTTGAGAGAAAAGCGGAAAATTGCTAAAAGGAGTACCTCCAGGTAATATGTCAGTCCAAAGTAAGAGACCTATTTTAAATAATGGATGTTGCATAAAATAGTTGGAGTCTGAGGGGTTTTTTCTTGTTAAATATGCAGGCCTCTCTTGATTTTTTTTATTTATTTATTTTTTTATTTCAATAGGAAACACTATACTAAAGATGTTGGCATTTTTCCTTGATAGGAAAATTGTCCCCATTTGACTGGCCATGTTCAGACCTCTTTACTGTATCTATAGAAACTAATCACTGTTACACATGCTCTGGGGGTGGGTGGGGCAGTGCTTTAATTAGAATGGCTCTGAGAGCTGCTCTAATTACAGCACCCCACGTCTTGTGTATCATACTTAAAAATGGCAGGGGGGGTCATTGAACTAAAGCTTGTTTGATGAGCTTTAGTTCAAATGCCCGTGCCACCATTGTTAAACACTGGGATGCTGCTGCACAAGTTGCAGGAGGCTGCTGGAGCACAGTAATTGCCATGCTCCAGCAGACCCAATTAACTGAGCGACACGCTGGAATTCCAGTGTGTTAGAACAGCCTCCACACTCTTTATAGGTGTCCTGAGGGCCCTGGACTCAATGGCCGAGGAATCTCCTGTATTCTAGTCACCTGTTCCTAACATGGCCACATTAGAGTTGGAATAATAAATAAATACTTTTGCTGCCTTAGATGCTGAATAGTTGTTAACTGACTAAATCCTATAGAGTCAATCTTAATATGCTGCAATTTTAAGTCACAGGGATTTGAAAATTTATTGCTTTTATTCTTTTTGCTACGTGTACAGCCCATGGCAACAATGATATATAGTCATACAGCAAATACAAGCCTCTGTTAATGATACAGTTCAACTGCGCGCATCTACATGTGAAATTAATTTAACACAATTAACTCTGCTGCAGTTTGTGCTAGAGTTTATTGCTCCTAGGTGCTGTGTTTACACGTGCGCCCAGGACTGTTGCATATTGAGTCAGGGTAGAGTAGCCCTGGCTGGCAGGGAGCCTTGGGAGTCTGCCTCCCAGCCTGGGACTGCTGCAATGCAGCTCAATTTGCTGTGGAGGGGCTGGCTAGAGTGCAAGTGTGCTATAATGCGGGGCTAGCTGGCAGGCAAACCCATACTGTAGCACCTTCATGCCCCAGCCAGGCCCAGTCAGTATCTACATGTGCATTTCAGCAGATTAAACAACTCTGTCGTAGGATAATACTTGTGTTGGGCAGCACTATCCTATGGCAGAGTTAAATTGGTTTACTCTGGCCTAATAGTATTGCATGTCTAGATGCTGACATTTACTGCAGACCTAATTAGTCAACTGTGCAGTAAATATCTCATGTAGATGCACCCATTGAGTAGGAGACTATAAGGGGTTGTTTCTCATGCTACACTGGAGGAGACTGTTACCTTGCAAGCATTCTTGTTAGCAGCTTTGAACATTTTCTGTTCAAAGAAAGTTTCTTGTGGCAAAGCCAAAAAAAGTGTGAAAGACATTTTCAGTTTTGGTGCAAGTTTTGTCAAAATGTGTGGGTATAGCTTCTGTTGATGTGTTTGACAATAAGAGTCTCTTTCATGATGAATAGTCTGGTGGTTAGAATAACTGGCCTGGGTGCAAGAGAAACAGGCTTGAACCCTGGCTTTGCCTGAATCCATGTAGTCTGGGCCATTCTGTGCTGTGAGTTTTACAGATTAGGGGCTTGCACGCAGAATACCCATATTTCCAGGCCAGTGCTTTGACAACTAGCCATCACTCCTCAATGTTCCTACACCTTTTCCTTAACCAAAAGTCTTGGGTTTTCATTAGACAGTGAACATTGTCATACAATACCATCACAAAAGGTTTTGTTTTCTTTACAGTACAGAGCAAAAATAATTTTTTATATGAGAAACTGTTAGCCTTCAGCCAGATTCAGAGCATATCCAGTGTAGCTATGACATGGTGGACATTAAAAAAAATATATTCCTGCTAATATTTGAAATACCTGCCCATGCTGGAGACCCTTTGGGCTTGCTTGCTACAAACCATTTTCCTGGCTTGCATATTAATTAAATGTAGACTTTCCTAGCATAAATGAGGGCTCATGAAAACCACAATTTGGAATTGTGGCTATGAATATTGAAACTGGCGTTTCTTTCCTACTCTCTTAAGTGGCAGGATAATATGACTTCTGATTCAAAAGACCCACTTTTCTTGGACTATTTTGCCAGTGAGCTGTGGTTTTTAATTAATTGTTAGAGGTGCATTGAGGTGGCTTTTGTAAATGCTAATTCCAATAAATATATCACTAAAAATACAGAACAGTGGCAGGTAACTTTCTTACCAAACCAGAGAACTGAACACAATTGTGATTTAAACATCCAGTGTCAATCACTGAACCTATAATCTGTTTTGATTCATACCTATGAATCAAAAATTGCTTCAAAAACTGACTCCTGCTTCTGTTGCTAAAGGTCAAATTGTTAAAAACTAGATAAAATTCATCAGACAAATCTTAATTTCATTTACTTGTTTATCTGCAGTCCTAGTTCTATCTATAGAACAGCTAGTCCGTATGTTAGTATGTTTGTGTCTTCTTCCAAATGTTCCAACATTTAAATCCTTCTCTTCAATGGTCCTCACTAGGAATATTAAAAATACAGTACACAGCAGACCTTAGGTTAAGAGAAAGAAAAGGGGATAAGGCTTCTTTTTATTTTTATACCATTGTGTGCAAAATATAAATACTAATGAAGGCTGAGAACAAAAATCATATGCCATTTGCGCTGTGCTATTCACAAGGGAAAAAAGGAGAAAAAGATAGGTTTGTTAGTGCTTTGTATTCTAATTCTCAAAAGGCAGAAAATATCTCACAAGACAGATGGGATTTTAAAGCCACAGGACTGTTGGTTAAAACCTAAATTTAAATAGCACCTGGAAACTAAAGTAAATCAGAGAACAGAAGTACAACATGCACCAGGCAAGAAACCTCTTCAACAAGAGAAATAGTATTTTCTTTACTAGCTAATGCGTCTGAGTTGGGTTAGGGTTCAGTCCATTGTAGTTAATCCAGTCTTGAGATGATTAAGTGTGGTTCCACCCAATCATGGATGCTGTAAACTTATTTTGCTCCACGGCTTATCAAAGGAAATAAAAATGTTCCTAAATACCATTTAAAATACCTGCAGTCATTATGTCAACTTTGTTGCAGCATTTTTAGAAATACCACCACCACCCAGAGGTAATGCCTCTAATTATGCCACATCATATTATCGTTAACTGCTTTTGTAGAAAACCTATTCTTTATGACCATTTGCAACATGATTTTATTCAAGCTGTGATGGAAATTAGGCTAAGATCTTTAAAACTGTAACTTGTTTCACTATCTATACATTGATACTAATAGTTTAGTATATTTTAGGTATGTCCATAACAAAGTAGTCAAGCAGTGATTAAGGTGGACTTCAGATTTCAGTTTTCATTGCCTTTAATATTGGAGGGTATTTAGTTGTGGGGAAGTAAACTCAGATTTGTCACTGAGCTTTCCTATTTTGAATTTCCCCCACACATTTAAAAATCTAATAAATGAAGGTGGCAGGAAGTATCACTGCACATTAGGATGCTATGAAGTACAATTTGTAAGTGACACAGATGAGAAATTCTTCCTGTAATAAACCATTGACTTTTTTTTCCGTGACCAAGAACAGGCTATGTAAGCATAAACAATGTAGGCAAGAAAATACATAGTTTATAAGGCTTATGAAGCTGTATCCATTCAAATGGGGAGGGAACTGTATACTGCTGGTTTTGGGAAAATATGCTGAAAGATTTTCTTGCAATCCTTGATAACATATTAAGACTTGGATTGTTGAGCAGAGCTAACATTTGATGAAAGCAAACCACCCAAGGGCAGTCAAGGTATCGCTGTGACAAGACATTGCACATACAAGTCATTAGATTCACCTTGGATTTAATAAGTGGACTCACTGGACTGAAAAAGAGTACAGTTTATAAAATATGTGGCTTATTATTTATATAGTATCATAGTATTATTCATATTGTATCAAGTTCACAATACTGTTTACCATGCAGCCCATATTTGAATAGGTTTTTTAGAAAAACTTAAGTCTTTTTAGAAAAACTTATTGTCCAGCCCCTGTCCACCATTCACGCTCATTTATGCTGAAATCCAAATTAATTTTCAATGGATACCTATTTATAACATCAGTTTATATAAGTCTTCCTGGAGTTTCTTAAAACATAATACTAAGAGGATTATGTCTTTTTCCTGGGAATAAGTTTACTGCCTTAAGAGGCAGAATCAATACATAGTTTACTTGTTATTCAAACTTCCCTAACTAATGCTTGCGATATTTGCTTTTGTATAAGAACTAATTTTTTAAGAGAATCAGTTGAGAATAAGGCTCTTATAATGTAATAAGATGTAAGGTATATGAAGTACATCACTTCAGTCATCAAGATCAGCAATTAAATGACTGAATTCTGTTTCAGTTTTAAATTTAACTTTTCAAAAGTATGTGTACCTTCTTCTGGACTCTTCTGCCTGGGTTACTTTACCTTCTTTCCCTTATTGTCACTACACCTCAAAAATGCTTGTGGGCCTGAACAGGAAGACAGCTCAGTGAAACAACCAAAGCAAACGTCTCTAGTCTTACCCCAGAAGATGAAATAGTCAGATTTGACTAACATTTGTTGATTGTTTTGAATGGCAGGTACTTGGACACCTGATAGGTGTCTGTATTCATCCTTAAGAGATTCTGTATAGCTTGTGTCCAAATCTGTGCATGTGAAAAAGGGTATAAAGTAATGGGCAAGATTTGACAGTGGAAGAAAAACCTTGCCCTTCATAAACAAAAGCATAAATGGCAAGATGAACAGGCCAACTCTAAAAGTACATTACTGAGAGGACTGGTGTGTTTAAGCCCTTGTCTTCATGTGTTTTCTTCTCATGCTTAACAACACTTTTAGTCACAAGTGCTTGGGGTATTTATGTGGATGCTTAAAGGGTCTGTGATCTTCTTGCTGCTTGAGCGGTGTGCAGGGAAGGGTATCTGAGCAATTAACCTTATTTGTGTCTATGCTATAGTTTTTTTCCATGATGGGCGAGATCCAGACATGCCACAAACTGCACGTGCCTGCATCACAAACCTCTTTGTGGACCTCCAAACTGCACATGTCGCATGTTCAACCATGCACAGCACAGCACAGCGCTGGGGCAAAATTTGCTACCGGGATTTCCCAATAGCAAAAAAAAGCAGCACAAAGCTCACAGAAATAGTGTGCAATGGGACAAATGTAAAGACAGGCAAACAGGCAGCCTAGGACTTCCTGCTCTTCAATCTCTATGTGCTATGAAGCCCTACCCCCATCCTGTGCCCCAGCCAGCCAGCCAGTCCTCAAGTGGTTGGAGCCCAGGGTGCCTCAAGACAGGAGAGCAGGCAGCAGAGCATCTGGCTGAGGCACGGGGAAGCAGGCAGCCTTGGGCTGAGTGTTCCCCCATCTCCGCATGCCAGTTCCCAGCTGGCTGGGGCACAGGGTGCCTCAGTATGAGAGCTGCCTGCTGACTAGCCCTGCACTGAGTCACCCTGTGCCCCAGTCAGCTTCCCTTGTAGCACAATGGATCAAATTTGTGCCACTACTACTTGTGCTGCTGCAAACACATGCCCCTGCAGGTATAGATGCAGCCATGGAGTACAATAGAGCCCATAGGTATGGGACCTTTACAAATGCCTAGGCTTATATCCTTTAATGTACCATGCACTGACTTGTTGTGCCAAGGCTGTAAAGTTTAAATATTTAAAAAAATACATGAATAAATCCACCTTGTCCTTCATCTCTCTCTTTTTTAAAATGTTAATTTATACATGACTACTATTAGTGTTGGGAAAGGATTTGGCAACTCAGAGTGCTATACACAGAAAATATATATTTTTAAAGTATGCATTACTACTGGAAGAGAGCCTTCACTTGGATATCAGTATAGAATCATATAAAGTTAGGGTTGGAAGGGACCTCAGAAGGTCATTTAGTCTAATCCCATGCTCAAAGCAGGACCATCCCCAACTAGATCATCTCAGCCAAGGATTTGTCTAGCCAGGTTTTGAAAACCTCCAAGGACAGAGCTCCCACCACCTCTCTGGGTAACCTGTTTCAGTGTTTTACAACCCTCCTAGTGTGAAAATTCTTCCTAATATCTAACCTAAACTTCCCTTGCTGCAACTTGAGACCATTGCTTCTTGTTCTGTCATCTGTCATCACTGAGACCAGTCCAGCTCTATCCTGTTTTGAACCCTGCTTCAGGTAACTGAAGGTTGCTATTAAGTCCCCTCTGTCTCCTCTCCTCTCAGCTAAATAAGCCCAGTTCCTTCAGTCTTTCCTCATAAGTCAAGTTCCCCAGCCTCCTCACCATTGTTGTTGCCTTCTGCTGAACTCTCTCCAATTTGTCCATATCCCTTCTGTATGGGGGCCCCAAAACTGACACAGTACTCTAGATGTGGCCTCACCAGTGCAGAATAGAGGGGAATAATCACTTCCCTTGATCTACTGGCAGCACACCTACCAACAGGGGCACACTGCTGCCTCACATTCAGCTTATTGTCCACTATAAACCCCAGGTCCTTTTTTGCAGATCTGCTGCCCAACCAGTCAGCCCCCATTCTGTACTGGTGCATGGGATTTTTCCATCCAAAGTGCAGTACATCCTTGTTGAACCTCATGAGATTCCTTTTGGCCCAATCTTCCAATGTGTCTTGGTCTCTCTGAATCCTAGCCCTACCCTCCAGAGTATCTACTGCTCCCACCAGCTTGATGTCATCTGTCATCAGTAGTTCCAGTATATCCCATGCTAGTTGCACATTAAAATTATTTACTGTTTGAGCATCATTTTTGGCTTGCATAAATGCATATATTCAATATATATACTTCAGTCGAGTTTCTCAAGGATTGGCATACACATTAGCAATACACAATCTAATAGTAGTCCTGAGTCTTTGGAGTGACTAAATAAACATCCAATGCAAACCCTTGCAAAGATACTGCACTATAGATACAGCATCCCTCTCTGAGGAAAGCAAAAGTTAAGTGTCTGAAATGCACCTGAACTCAGAACTAGAAACATGCAATTTTTCAATTCTGATTTAGGTCCCACATGTGGATGGGTTGTGCAGTATGTTTATTAAGAGCTACATGGACTTCAGTGAGTGCTACTGTGCAGTGCTCAGTATGCTATATAAAATTAGACTGTTTTGTTTGAATATCTAAAGATGGAATTAGAAAATGCATCTTAGGCATCCATTTTTATAAATTTCTGCCATAACAGTATCTGATGAAAACCTCTGAAGTCTTAAAAATGTTTGACCACCTCCCCTTAAAAATGTTTGACTACCATGCAAAGAAAAAAAGAAAGAGAGAGAGAAATTTCCTAAATCATCTCCTTTCCTCTCCTTTTTAGATGTCTCAGCCAATTGGGTCTACTGTTGATGGAAGTGTTCCCCCTGTTCTTCCATGACCATGCCACACAAATGGATTTCACATCCCAGTGAAGGATATGGGATGCTACCCCTTGATACCAGTTTAGTTACCTAAGAGAGAAGAACCAGTGTGTCACAGGGGGAGAAGTCCTGGGGGCACTCCGAAGCTCCCCAAAGGAGCCGCAGAGGCAGATGCGAGCAACAGAGGGCAAAAGGAAAGAAAAGAAAAGTGTCAGTTACTCACCATAGGATCGCCGGAGAACCCCGCACGCGGCTTGGACGGCAGTGTTAAACACCTGAGAACAGCGGGTGACGTCAACCCGGGACACTGGCCGGGAAGGATAAAAGAAGAGGCCATGGCCAGGAGAGGGGAGAGCACGTGGCTGCCAGGAGTGGGCCGCGGCAGAAGTGGCTGGAGATGCGGAGCACCGGATCCGGTTGCGGGAGCAGGCTCCAAGCGGGAGAGTGAGCCTGGGAGGCGCAGCTCGTCAGAGCCGGCTGCCAACGCATGCTCTGGACTACACAGCAAGCCCAGAGGGCGCGGGACACCAGAGCCGGCTGCCGGCACGTGCGCCGGCCGGGGGAGAGAGCCTGGAGGACGCCAAGCACCAGGACCAGCAGCAGACAAGCCACCCAATTGTGAAAATTCCCAAGAGAAATGGAGGCCGGAGAGCAGCATAACCAGGACGGGTGAGCCAGGGAAAAGCGGGGAGCAAGCCACAGGTGCGTGGAGGGACCCACGGACCGAAGAAGGCCCAGAGGGAGGACTGCACCCAGAGACAGATCCAGGTGGGAGAGGGAAACCTTGGGTCCATCCAGAGAGAGAACGTCCGGACTGGTGGGAGCTGGAGAAAGAGATCTAGGACAGGGAGAACCCTGAGAGGGGGTCTCTCCCAGGGGAGTAAGATAAGGAGCGGTGGGTAGCCGGCCCGGAGAGTGAGGGCTAGCGAGTGGAGTTGCGGGTAGCAGCTTGATGTAGGGGCCAAGACCCCGTTAGGTGAATAGCGGTGTTTAAGTTGTTAGAGCATTCCTTTGTTTGTGTTACCCTGGGTAAGAAGGAGCTGCGGTGTGGGAGTAAGCAGGAAGGAAAGCCTTCCCCGTTGGTGGCGGCCATAGAAAGCAGCAGCAAGAACACCTGGAACCGCCGGGCAGGGTAAGGGCGAGTTGAAAGGGGTGGAGGAGCCTCACCGAAGATCTCGACTGCAGGTAGCCAAAGGGGACATCCGCCTGGAGGGAAGCTCCACCCACTGGAAGGAAAAAGTCGTGGCAGGTGAGAAAGGGGTGGACTCCAGTGTGGAAAGAGACCTGCTCCAAGGCTTCCTGCGATGGCCCGCCGGATATCTACAAATCCTCGGGGCAAAGAGGCCCGAGGTAAGATGCTCAACGCCCGGCGGCTACACAGTGACCTAGTAGAGGCTTGAGCCATGGCATCATCGCCTGGTGGCTAATATTATTTGATGACTAGGAGTGTGCAAAATGGGCCCTATTCAGATTCGGCCCAAATCGGGGACAGCGATTCAATTCGTTGATTTGGATCACTGTCCCCAATTTGATTTAGCCAAATCTGAATCTGAAGATTTGATGCTGATTCAGAGAATCAGCAATTCGGACATAGACACAGCTTTAAATGTTTTTTCTACATACCTTGAAGTACCAGGCGTGGCTTGTGAACGCTGCAATGGTGGGATGGATAGAGCATCCCAAAGGAGTGGGGGGGGGGCCCACCGTGTGTTCGGCAGCAAACCTGGAAGTGAACCAGAAGTACCCCCAGATCTGGGAGGCACCGGGGGGGGTGCAGAAGGGCCCCCTGCACTCTCCCCAGCGGACCTGGAAGTGGACCAGAAGCACTTCCAGTCTACTTCCAGGTCTGCTGCCAAGTGTGCTGGGGAGCCTCCTGTGCTCCTTTGGGATGTTCCATGCACCCCAGCATCGCAGCATTCATGATCCGCCTGCTACCTAGAGGTACGTAGAAAAACATTTAAATCTGTGTCTATGTCCAAATTGCCAAATCTTTCCAAATCACTCCAAATTGATTCAGAGGGTTCTGATTTAATGCGGAGATATTAAAGGTCCTTTGATTTGATTCGGACTTGGAGATTCGGCCACCAAATCGGGCTGAATCTCCGCAGAATCGAATCAGGGACCAAGGCTTCTCACAGCCCTATTGATTACCACTTTCTTTCAATTTCTCTCTTTCTCTCTGCCTTTTGGAGGTGGATATTGGAAATAAATATGTTCAAGAGGATATAGGATTTTATACTATCTTAGCATTGTCCTCCTGTTTTTTGCGCACTGAAACTAACAGATTCTATGCAGTGTTCTTAATCTGGGTAAAATCTGCAACTTGGGAAAGCAAGTCTTTATGCCCAGGCTTTGAAGACTGCATTTTACCTGAGGCCACAGAAGAATGTTTCATCCATATATCTTTTTAGTTATGGTCATTTGCTTTGATTTAATGGTAATAAGGATTTTTTTTTTCTGAGAGGAGAAACTTGTTCTGCACTGTTACATTTTTCTGCTGGGTTATCCCACCATCTCAGATTGATTTATTCTTCTCCTCTTATTACTACTATTTTAATGTCAGTCCTATGAAATATAATCCATATGTGGATTGTGGTTCTCACTGGTAAACTATGTAAATATTTGCAAGCTTTATGAGATGAAATGGTGAGTTTCTACTAAAAGCTTGGTCTGAAACAATGCAAACCTCAAATTGACCAAGTAGGGAATTGTGTGCATTGACTAAGAATATATCCTATTTTTTTAAATCTAACATTTCCAAGTATATCTGATGAAAATTGTTCAGCAATCTCTACCTATCATTAGGCTTTCAGATGCAAACCAATAGTAGTGGTAAAAAAAAACCAAACCTATTGGATCTCTCAATGCTGCAGCAGGCATGGTAATATATAATACCATGGTGGTGGTTTTACTCTTAGTCTGGTAATACAGTTTCACAAAGAGTGCAGCAGGTTCCCTCAGTGAGCTGCACAGCACGTCAAGACCTGGAAATATGTTTCCCATGTAATGTCAAGACCTGATTTGGTTAGCAGTTTCTTTTAGCCATGAACAGTGGAATCAAAAACACTGGGGTGGTGAGCCCTGGCACCTGGCTGATTTGTTTTGGGGCAGTCTTCTACTGAATAAACTAAACTCGTTCTTCCTTCTTTCTCCAACATCCAGTGCACAGTCTCAATTGCTGTAGTCTACAGGTTGTGTGTACACATGCAACATTATATAGTCCGGGAAGATGTGACCTGAAAATTCCCACAATTTCAGTATCTTGTATATTAAGCTGTCAGTGAATATCTAAATCACTTCCTTTTCTGTCATTCCACCCTCCAACTACATACTTGGAGACACAACACCATTCAGAAACAACCACCAAAAATACCCCTTAAAATGATATGTAAATCCTGCAATTCATCATGCTCTGTGTAGTACAGGTTTAATTCTTCCTGCTAGGCCTCAATCTGCTGAAACATTACTCTGATATACAGTACAAAAGCAGTAACAAAGATGTTCATATCAGCCCATTGTGAGCTGGTGGCAGGGAGAGAAATCAATGAAGCCACAGGGACAATAGCTGCCGTTTAAACAGGCTGCAGAAATTTGCTAAGATGCAGACAAAAGGGCTGTGCTGAAAAGCAGACTGCTGTGGAATTCCTTGGGCTCCATTATGCTACCGAAACAATCTGCACTTAGAGAGTGGATTTGCATCTCTAATAGAGTTCAGGCTCTGTTTGTGAAAGGCTTTCGCTAGGCCTGACCCCATCTCTCAAGATCACATTGATACCCAGCGCCTCGTCTCTGCCCTGTCCTGCACCACAGAGAGCGGTATCATGGGAAAATGCACTAACTTAAAAGGAAGCAAAGGAAGGCAAGAGGAAGGGGAAAGAAATGTAAAGGCTTGAGGCAGTTTTGGTGGTACTTAGCAGTGAAAATTACTTTGGCAAATAATAGAACCTACTGCTGGTAATTACTGCTAACAAGCTTCCCCCAACCCAAATGTGACACTTGGACTGATGTGAGAAAAGCTGATATAGGCCAAGCTTATTAAGCCTGCAAGAAAGGAGGTTCTTTCCTATAAAAATACAGCACTTTGGAGCCTGCAAATCCTGTAATCTAGTGTTACCAATTAACCATTTAAAATAGAAAATGGGGCTGTAATATTTTAGGTTCTTTTTTAGTGTGAGCCCAGCCAGCTGCTCTAATCTCAAGTAACTTTAACTGGGAAAATATTTTGTTTTGATGCATGCACTCCCATTTAGAAACAAAATATTGGAGGTACTTAATCTATTTTCCACTGGATATAGGAAAACTTTTCTTTTCTTTTCTTTTCTTTTCTTTTCTTTTCTTTTGTAGGGGTGTATAAACCTTTATATTTACACTTTGTAGCTTCAACATGTCTTCAAAAATAAAAGTAATGGTAGGTGCCTTCCTCTGATAATATATAGGTACTACACACATGCACACACAATTTCTCTCATGTTAGTATCTTTTTGTGAGTTTATATAAAATATGCCATGATTAATTCTGTAAAAAAATATGTATCGTTTATTTATAATATTTCCAGTGCGACTGTTTCTGTATTGGTTTGGAAGTTTCTTGAAATATGAGTGCAACTTTTAAGAAGCCAGGTGATTAAATTTGGGCAAAAAAAATCCACTTAGTAATTTAGGACCAGAATCAAAAACAGTTTTCAAATGCCAATAAAATTAATTCCACCTCAAGCACCTAAGTATATTTGGGATATAGCCCTGAGTCCCGGAGCTTGCGAGCAGGTGTTTCTCACAGGAAACCCACCTGCACATACGTCTTGCCAGCTAAAAAGCCTGTTTTTTCTTCCTTGTATCTTTCAAATATATAAACTACTCAGTTCCCTCCAAGAAATTTAGATTCATTTACACAACTGATTGCTTCTACTGGGATTGAAGCAAACATTTATAGCAACTCTTTTGAGTAACTCTGTTAATAGTTTGTTTAGTTCTGTAATCTAGTGCTGTCTTTGGATGACTTGCTTGTGGATGACCAAATAGTTATGTTTAAGTATATTCTCAGTCATTTCTGGTTGACAGTCGGTTTCCTTTGTTACTGCTGTCCTTGGTAACACAGTAAACCAAGCCTTTGTCTTACTAAGGTTGAATTTAAAAACTGTTTGAGGCCATACCTCAGGACCCACCTTCCCCATTAAGTCTAAACAAAGTAGCAGAATTTTCATCTTCAAAAACTCATGACAATCCGAGAGGTCCCAGATGACTGTAAAAGGACAAACCTAGTGCCCATATTTAAGAATAGAAAAAAGGAGGATCCAGGGAACTGCAGACCAGTCAAACTCACCTCAGTCCCTGGAAAAATTATGGAGCATATCCTCAAGGAATCCACTTCTAAGCTCTTGGAGGAGAAGAAAGTGATTAGGAGTATTCAGTATGGATCCACCAAGGGTAAGTTATGCCTGATCAACCTGATTCCCTTCTATGATGAGATGACTGGCTCTATGGATGCAGAAAGATCAGTTTGCAGATGACAGCAAACTGGGAAGAGTAGTAGAAATGCTGGAGGTTAGGGCAAGGATTCAGAGTGACCTAGACAAATTGGAGAGTTGGACCAAAACAAATCTCATGAGGTTCAATAAGGACAAATGCAAACTCTTGCACTTAGGATAGAACCTGGGCACCCGCACAGGCTGGGGACTGAGTGACTGGCAAGCAGCTCTGCAGAAAAGGACATCTGAGTTAACCTGGACAGTAATCTGAACATGAGCCAGCAGTATGTCCTAGTTGCAAAAAAGGCTAATGACATTCTAGGTGGCATTGGTAGGACTATTGCCAATAGATCAAGGGAAGTAATTATTCCCCTCTGTTCAGCACTAGTGAGGCCACATCTAGAGTACCATGTCAGTTTTGGGCTCCCCATACAGAAAGGATATGGACAAATTGGAGAGAGTCCAGTGGAGGGCAACAAAAATGGTGGTGGGGGCTGGTGCACATGATTTCTGAGGAGAGGCTGAGGAAAGTGGTTTATTTAGTTTAGAGAAGAAAAGACTGAGAGGAGACTTAATAGCAGCTTTCAACTACCTGAAGCCGGTTTCAAAAGAGCATGAAGCTAGACTGTTCTCAGTGGTGGCACATGACAGAAGAAAGAGCAACACTCTCAAGTTGCAGCAAGGGAAGTTTATGGTAGATATTAGGGATAATTTTCTCATTAGGAGTGTAATAAAACACTGGAACAGGTAACCAAGAGAGATGGTGTAAATTTCATCCTTGAAAGTTTTTAAGACCCTGCTAGATATATCCTTGCTGGATAATCTAGTTGGAGATGGTCCTGCTTTGAGCAAAGGGTTGGGCTATATGACCTGCTAAGGTCCCTTCCAACCCTAATTTTTCTATGCTTCTATAATTCTAGATACTAAATATATTTTCCTTTTCCATGCCAATGAAGGAACTCCTCGTTTAAACAATTCCCGTCCATTGCTGTACCAAATATAACTCTATCACAACATTCAAAACTACAGCCTTGCTGCCAACCTGTCTACCTTTAATTGTGCAAACAAAAGTGCAGTTCTCCGCTGTAACTGAGAATGCTTTGCAGGAAGCATCCTGAGTTACAACAATCACCTGGACCGAGCAGAAGTTCACTCTTGGTTTCATGGGGGAGGGAAACGTGGCTGCAGCCTGAAGCGTGTTTCCCCTACCAGTGGCCGCTCCTCCGTCCCAGCCCATCTCTGTTTTCCGAATGAGAGGGGGAATCGGAGCAGAGAGGGCTCATTCTGGGGTTCCTTAGCCAGCACAGGAGGATGGGGTAGGTGAATTGGACTCCCCCCCACCTCAGGGGTTGGGGCTCCAATACACCTGCCCCACCCTCCAGCAGGGGCTAGAGAAAACCCCAGACTGAACTCCCTCTGCTGCCTTTCCCCCCTCCCAGTCTGAAAACAATGATAGGCTGGGGGGCAGTGTGGACCGAAGATACAAAAGAGGCTATGTTTTGAAATGTTTTCATCTGAACCCTCATGCAATGAGGGTTCAGATTTTCTCCTGATTGGCCATTTTTTAAACAGTCTATATCCAGGCACTTGTAGTTGGCCATGGCTATAGACCACTTTCTGTGGCCAGATCAGGTAAAAATTGTCACTTCTGACTGTGTCCTATGTCTCTTCTAAAAACCCATTTCTACTATAATGCTTTACATGAAAGAAACTGATTTGTCCATAATTGTTGCTTTGTTCTTCCCCCAGTGCTTAATTGCTTGCCATTATGTGATGGGAAGGGCTGTAGGGCTAGATGGGCCACCATGAAGGAGAATAATTTTGTCATACTTACCCCAGGAGCAGGAAAGTCAGCTATGGGAGCACACTGTGGCGTGTTGCATTTCCAGAGTGAGTATTCACTCCAGATTGGTGGGCATCAAACCTCAACACATACTTCAGCCCCAGAGAGGGGCAACCCTGGGGACACTTCAGTATCCAGGAGCATGAGATGCAGAAAGATGTCTCCCATGACACAAGGCTGCAGTTTCAGCTGCACCGAGGCAGCGGGAGGAAGGTACAGAGGGTCAGAGGGCCACCAACAAAGGAAGCCCTGTTGCAAGAGCTGGAGTATCGTGTTGGAGGAACCGATCTGAAGATGCCAGTGTAAAGTAGGTGCTGAGAGCATAAATGGGGGAGAATTGAGGAGTACCCTCATTTGTAAGGGTAGGATTTCCCTCTGAAACCTGAAGGGACTGGTTTCTCGTTTTCTTTCTCTCTTATGACTTTCTTTTGGGGATGGAGTAGAGGCACTGGCCATTAGGCATGCTCAGACAGAAGTCAGGATTTAAAGCTTCAGTAGCCCTTTTGACCATTTTGGATGGATCCTGAGTCACAACCTTGGTTTGTCTTGGACCCTTGTCTGTAGCAGAACAGTCCCTCTTCAGTAGAGCTCTTCTATGTGAGTTATTTTGAAAGTAAGAGCCAGGGAGTGGTAAGAAAGCAGTGTGGGGAGGAGGAGCCCCATAGAGAAAGCTTGCCCAGCGGTCCAAGGTTATCTCCCTATGAAATCAACTCCCATGCACCATAAAAAATATCAGTCATGACAGACAAGAAGTCAACACTGGGAAGCAGCTAAAGGGGATGACAACAGCACAATCTTAGTCCACACACACAGAGGGGAAGACATCAACCTGCTGAAGACCTAAGCCCTATGGCACCTATAGCTGGCACCTTACATACAAGGACACTGCTAAGTAATTTCTGAAACCTGCCAGTTGATTTCTGAATTATTTTTTTAAGACTTGTTTTTTAACCTGACATTTTAACCTAACAGAGGTGATCAGCCAAGATGCTCTGCCTTAGATGCCCTCTTGGCCCCAGACAAGATAAGACTTCCTGGCTCTTATTTCTCATCTAAATCACAGCCTTGATCTGGCAACCTAAAGATGATCCAAAGGTATATGGAAACTTTTGGAACTCAGGAACCTATGGTCAATATTAATTTGGGGGACCATTTTGTTCTCACATTGATATACATATAAGTAAATATTCTCTTCACTGAAGTGATGTTGAATTTTCATTCTTGTAAATTAAATCAGAATTTGGTCAAGAATTTTTAAATAGTGTGTTACTAAGGGCCTTGTTACACCTTACACTGTGAGCTGTATAAATGTTGGTGGGTGTTAGTGCTAGTTCAAGTGTGGACCAGTCACACATTTGGGCCAGCAGATGCCTGGAGTACTGAAAGGTAAGAATCCACCCCACTCCTATTCCAGGTTTCCATTTTGCCCCCGGGGCTTCCTCAGTTCCCCTGCAGCCCCATGGCTCCCCTCTGCCCCGTTTCCTCCACTTGTGACTGCCTGCGCTGTCTGCCCCACGGCAGCAGGATGGGAAGGGTTAGCTTGCCTGCTCAGTCCCTACCCCTGCCACTGGTGCTGTTGGGTTGATGCTTTTCTCTGGGCTGAAACCATCCAGAGAGCAGTGGCATCAGCACTGGTGGCCAGGCAGGCAGATTAACCCTTCCCTGCCTACTCCCTTGGGACAGGCAATGGAGGCAGTTAGAAGTAAGCAAGAGTGTCGGGGCAGTAAGTAGTGATCTGGGGTTCTGGGGAAGGTGGTGGGGGGCAGCAGACCCAATCTTGGCCGGTGGAGGAGGGGGAACTGGGTGGGGTGTTTACACTAAAATGTAGCCACCTTTGTGTAACACAAGCTGGGCAACATGAATCAGAGAGAATCCTACCCTGGAGTGGTGTAACTTTGAGCTGCCTAATGAGTGCTTAAAACTAGTTTCAGGTGTTAGTGTATGGACAATCCAGGGGTTAAGAGCTCCAAGAGCTACCCAAAATTACTGTGTAACAAGGCCTAAGGTCTCAAGGAATGTATATCTACCTAGCCTGCCATGGTTTTTGTACTTAATACTCAGCATACTGAAATACATGTGTTCCCTAATATTGACATGCTCATGGATACTCAGAGTTGGGCAAATTCATCTCCACCATTGAAATCCATGGGAAATGAGGCAGTGTAATTGCAGGCAAGATCTCCCCTTTCCCTTTTTCTTTTTCCAGTGTGCTTTACATTTGATCATTTCAACATAATTATAGATTCTTAATGAACTGTTAGTATGCAGAATAAACAAAACATTTGTCTGTTTAGAGTTTTGTCTGTTTGCATTTTATTAAATTGCACGGTGTGTGTGGCAATGTATTAACTGCCATTCTGTAGATTTCTTTCTCTCCTCCACCTTCTTTCTCTTCAAAGTGCCTGGAAATGCAAGCATTTTTTTTTTATTTGGGCAAGCTGTTACACCTTTAAGATGGAGTCTTGTGTACAATTGTAACTGTAAGGTTATTTTTTGCTTAACATATTTATAAAGCTGAAGGAAAAAAAACTATGATCTACTCAGTGTGAGGGAAGTGAATTCAAAGAAACATGGAGCTACGTCTTCTGGACCTTGCTGGTAACATTTCTAAAAATTCTTGTTCTTTTGTTTATTTTCCTAGTATCTCTTTCCTAAAGGTGGGACTGAAGACCAAACGGCCAGCTTTGTTCATCTCCTGCATATTTATAAATGCTAAGAAAAATAATCAGCTTATTCATCCAATAGAAATATATCCTTGGTCAGAAACAGACAGCTTTTGGCAGAAACTCAAGAACTACCATAACGTGTGAGAATAGTGATTCATTCTTTCTGATACTTTGTTCCACCTAAAATTTAAGAGGAAAGTCCAGATTGCCCCATAATGGCCAACTGGGAAATGAGGTACACATACAGGAAACAATTAGTGATTAGCTTATTCTCTGTAACCTAATGTTTATGTTTTAGATACTTTAAATATCATGCATGCATATATAAATGTTCTTATTATTTGTATAAAGAACAAATGCTTTTTCACTTCAAGGTAACATATCTTGTGACAAGGTTTTCCTAAGTATTGATGAAGTGTTTCCTTTTATAAATTTCTATTTTTGCATTTTGCCTTTAGTTTGTCACAAGGAGTCCTCTTTCTCTGAACTGTCAAAGAAAAAATTAAATGGGAACTGACACCTCTATTCTATAATTTCATCTCCCTCTCTCTCAACATAGACCTAATGTTTTCAGTTTGTTTCCAGTTGAAGTCTTTCCATGACCTAACCATATTTTGTCTATACCTTAAATGTTTAATGACTCCTTCTATGAAGAGCATTGCTACTACTAATAACTCTACTAATGAAGTTTTTAAAAATATCCCCCTCCCCACTCTTCCTCTTCCTCCTACCTCCATCATTTGTATGAAGTTCATTATCTCAGAATTGGAATAGTTGTCATCACCCGTGTCTACCAGCAAGGCATTCAGGATCCTGGGGAGTCAGAGAGCTGGCTCATGCCACGTAGTTTGAGGAGACCGTCAGCCTGCTTGGCTGGTCAATAGCTAGGAATCCTGCAAGAGAGGCAACCCAGGAAGCTAGGCAGCTTACCCCTCTACCTGGTATTTGCTGAAAGTTTAAATGGATCCTGGCACATGAGATGGAAAGTTTTGATTTTATCATTCCCTGTGGATAAACCGTTCTTGCCTAGAATCTTGTACCATCTCTACTTGTTTTATCTATTATTCAGCTTCCTACTTTAAAAAAATAAGTTCCTGAGGCCCCCTCTGCACATTTCATGTATCACACAATTACAGAGTGAACGGTACACTTAATTTAGACTAACTCCATGTGCATATTAACTGTCATGCCATAAAAAGGTCCATCCAGCTATAAAGTTAGAGTTGGAAAATGTGCACCAACTTTTTAGCTGGTTCCTATCCAACTTTATTTTGTATGTGTATGTAACAGAGAACAGGGTGTACTCTGTTACTTGTAGGGGCCCGAGTAGCAGCAAGGCAAGTTTGTTGCCAGCAGCCAAGAGAACAACAACCCAGCTGAGGCTGCTGCTTACGACACCTTGGAGGTAAGGGAGGAACTATGGGGACGGCAGGAGATTCTGTGTCCTGGGTACAACAGAAAACTGTACCCTGCTGGGGAAGGATGGTCTGGTGGGGCTGCCCATGACAGTCCCTGCAAATGCCAGGCCAGTCATCTCCCCAGTGAAAGGCAAGTATGGGGTGCCTTGTAACCCCAGGTCTCGCATCCCTGGTATCTAGTAAGACCAAGCAGGGGGAGCCCAGACTCATTGTGAGTGCTGAAGCAGGGCCCAGGTCACAAGGAGGCACCTAAGGTTGTGCCCAGACACAGATAAGTTCTGAGGCTACACAGAGGAGCCGGGAGTGAGGCTTCAGAGGAGTGGGGCCCTGAGCCTTGGGGAGCTATGAGTAGAGCTCCTACGGCAAGGGGATAAGGGATTATAGCCCAGGAAGGGCAAGGGGATGGGGCCTGGGGCCCAGAGTGGGTCTTGGACCCTCAGCTGAGAGGGAGTTGGAGCCCCAAGAGTAGACGGGGCTCAGAGCCCTGAATTGGTAGGGACTTGGAGCCCTGAGGGGAACCAGGCTGAAAGCCCAGGTGAGCGAGTGGCCGGATGGTAGGCCAGATGAGTAGGCTGGGTATCAGGCCATGGAACATCTGCAGGGCATTGGGACTGTGAGTTCCAGAGCGGAGTGAGAGTCCCATGTGAGACTCTGAGCTTGGGCTCCAGCGTGCGTCACTGGAGGAACATCTGCAAGGCATGGGGCATGGTAAGGGATGCCCCATGGAGCGCTGTTCATAGGCCCTTGTCACCAGGGCAAGTAAATGGGCAGCCTTCTGCCTGGATACCATCATATAATCATTAACATCAAGACGTAGCAGGTGTGGAAGGCAGGCAGTTAGCCCTAAGACAAGTGGGCAGGCCCATGACTGACTGGCCCCAGGACACCCAATTGTAACATGGTAGTAGAGCTTTGCCTCTGCAGCTAGGAGCTCCACAGCTGAGGAAACTCCCAGCTCCAGCACCATCCCACTGACTGCTGCAGCTGGGAGTCCCATCAGCTGATGGGTCTCCCATCTACCTCGGGGGAGTCCAGAATCATGATCCTCGGCTCCCCCTACACCTACAACGAGGCAGGATAGGATCTGATGTTGGGTCCCACAATCACGCTTCCTGCTATGCACGTGTGGCATAGCAAGAGACATGAGTGCGTGGATCATGCCTTTACCTGAATGTCTAAAGGAGCCCTTCAGGACATAGGCATGAGCTACCTATTTGTACAGCACCTAGCGCAAAAGATTTTTCTCTGTCCTTCAGTGGGGATTTATACTACTCTGGCATACATTTTGGATTAGAGTGGAGCAGGGATTCTGTAACATTTTCTTCTAATAGTTAACATGCAAGAACCACTATTTAGTGCTAGCCAGCAGTATCCTGTGGGCTGCATGAGATCCCCAAGGGGTAACCTGTGGCCCCCAGGCTCCTGGTCCCCACCACTACTGCTCCCCACACTGTTCTCCCCTCCCTCCTCCAGCTTGTACTTCTTGCCCCTACCCAGGAGCAGGGTGACCTGCAAGGCTGAAGTAAACCATGACCAGGAGGCTCGGGGAAATTCAAAGACCCTGAGCAGCCTGGCACAGTGTGGGAATGGGTGAGGCATGTGGCCAAGGGACCTAGAGTCCCCAGGAGCTTAGAATATGGACAGCCCTGATCTACATTATTACAGTCCACTGAGAACCAATGTGGAGAAGATTTTAGACTCAGCTGTGCTGAATTGAGGTAAGCTGTCAAATGGTTTCATTACATTGTATCATCAGACCAGTGTCTTCACCTTGTTAAAGTTTGATGTATGTATCATGTCTGTTCGTTTCTTTTCAGATGAGGTCCTCTGAGAGAATGATGGACCACCTTAATTAGTATTAGTCTTGGAGCAATTTGTTTTCATTTGAATTGTTACCTGGCTGTGAATTTAATCATTTAATTTACATGAATACCTAACTGTTAGCTGAAAGCTATCTATCATTTTACTGGTGGGGATGCTGAGACAGAGAAGGATAAATGACTTGCCCAAGGTTAGCTAGTGGCAGGGTAAGGAACTAAACCTTCATCTGCTGACTCATGTTCAAATGCCCTGTCTTTTCAGCCCCGTTGCCTTGCTAATTTTGTCATACTCATCGATTCAGCTTTCTACTAGCCTACTTTACACAGTTCACATTGCCTTAGTAAAGTGATGGGATTAAGCCACATCAGTGTATACTCTGCTATGTAGCGATGAAGTACTTCTATGCTCAGGCCTTAGAGCTGGATTTACATGCTTGCAGTGGGAGAGACTATTTGGTTTTAGTTTCACCCTGGAGGCTTTCCAAGCTTACTAGAAGTTTCTCATCTTCTGGGTTTGTTTTCCTCCAGTAACTTTTTTACATACATTAGGAATTGTCACATAAACAATTTCATGCTGAATCATCTTTTTACCAAGTGGGATGTTTTGCCTTTCCTTGGCTCATTTACTCTGCCTTGTCTCTCTGGAGAGAGGCTTGGTGGGGAACGGGGAGGGGAGGGTGAGGAAGGCGAGGGGATATCATTAAGAAAACTGACTAAACTCAACTGAAGAAATCAAGCAAAACATTACTAATTCTTCTTAGCATTAAGGAAGACTACTTTAAAATCTCTTTCTGGATAAGAGCTCTGTTTCAAGCCACAATATTATGAATATTTGCAAATGTAATGGAAAAAACCCTAACTTTAAAGCATAAGCAAAAGCAAATTTTCAAGCTTATTGCTTTCAAACTCCATTAAAAACAGTTGACTCAACAGTGTTGCCCATTTCCAGATTCTAGCTCAGTTCCAAAAGTGTATGCAACTCATTGAAGACAGTGAGGGTCTTTGTCCTCATCTGGCTGGTCCAACGAGCTGTTGCTTCTAGTTCTTCAATTCAAGTGGCAGGAGCTCATGATTTGAAACAGCAACATACTGAGTTCTATATACAAGGTTGTCAGAGAATGAAAAGCAAATGAAACGTATTCAGAGCAAACCACCACTCTCTGTAATACATTTCATGGAACTGGCTGTTCCACAAGCATACTTTATTCCAGCGTGGCCCAACATTTTTGGGAGGCTGAATGCCGCTTCAGAACAGTGAAGCCCAGTGCACGTTTGCTGCATGTCGAATGGTTGTTCCTCTTTTTTCTAATATGTTTTGAGCAGTCACCCAAGTAATTATTTTGCTCTTCTAGGAATCAGTGGCAGCAACAAGCCCTCGATTTGAGCATCATTTTTACCTCAGATCATTGATGGGTCTTGAGGTGACTTAAGAGTCAAGCTCTTGCACCACAGATGCATTTACAGAAGCTGCAGGTCTTTCCACAGTAGGCCACAGATTGGGATTTCTCTCCTTTTCTTTCCACTGTTCTCTCTTCTCTGCTTTGAGGGCAAGGCACTTTACATTGAAGCAGACTGCCTCGTGGTTGAACTTGCTGTGCCATTGGAGTCAGTTAGCAGTCAGTTCCCCCTAGCTCTTAATGTCAGCATGTTTTCTTGAGGTATGCCTTCAACATGTCCTTATAGCATTTCTTCTTGTGAGATCTCAGGCCATTACTAAGCTGGGACTGGGGCTAGAGCACTTGGTTTTGAAGTTGAGTCAGGCACCTGCATCTAATGTCCGATCCAGTGAAGTTGTTGCTTGAGACTCACTGACTCAATACTAGTAACACTGGCTTCAGCAAGGCTGCTGACATTTGTATAACATTCTTCTCATTTGATGCAGAGGATTTTCCAAAGGCATTGTTGGTGATACTTATCCAGGTTCTTGAGTTGATGACAGTAGGTCACCCTTGGTATAAAACAGAATACTAGGCTACATAGACCTGTGGTGTGACTAGTGTAGCATTTCTTACATTATTAGCATCCCCTAAAAAATAGAGAAGGTGACACCTCACCTGTGGCAGACTATGATTTTTTTATAATGCATTATCTAGTTTAAATGTGTTCATGATATAATTATGTTTTATGCCTCACTTTCCCTGCTTAGCTTGTACACTGGGAAAGAATGGGTTAAATATGTTTGGAACCAGAGCTATGGGGATCTGCCTACTCTTTTCTTACTGGGTAATGGTTCATCAAGCAACAATAGACCCATCAAATGGATTGTAGTTTAGCACCTGAACAGTTCACCCTGCTGGTGTTGGGGAGGCACTCCAATGCAAAGAGAGGGTCTTGAAAAAAGGAGATGCCAAGAGAGAGGAGGGAAGATGGGAAGGGAGGAGGAAAAGGCAAGAGGAGAGGAGGCTGGAGAGAGAGTAGCAGGGACTCATACCTGGCAGATTGTTTGGGTTTTGGGGCCTAAGTATTCTGCCTACTGTATTGCTGTTGACCCATAAAGTTATTTTTGTTTAAGAAGATCTGCTTAATTTGCTGTCTATGACTTCAAGTGCACTACACCCCCTTGAAGAGATAATGTCCCTCTCCAGGAACTAAATCAGAAAGTAGATCTCTCAAGGAGGGCATAGATAACCAGGGGGGACAGGGACCAGAAGGCCAAGTCTTGGAGTCCAAGGAGTCCTCTCTGGAAGGTATGCCTGGGCTGGCTTCAAGGTGCTCTCAGAGACTATAAAAAGTAGGAGTTCCAAGCAGGCGCTCCCCTGGAGAACCTGTGACAACCCTCATTTGGGTAACTGCAATTTATTCGATTGCAACCCCAAGTACCTTATTTGGAAAAGACTGAAATGTGTCTTGTGGGTGTTTAAGGACTTTTTATATCTATGTGTTATCATCTCTAATTTGAGAGAGAAAATCACCCTTTTTTCAGCTTAAACTAGAATATCTGCCTTTAAGCTAATGACTAACATGTAAGGATGTACTTAGATTAGAAGGGTGGAATTTTAAAGGGATGAGGAGATAGAGGTGAAGAGCTCCATTTAGGAAGAAGTCTGAACTGTTACTTTATATTTTGTTTTCTTTACTTGTCACGTCTGTTGGGGTGTGATATTCTTGTTAATAACTCCAGGATTACTTATTCTCCAATATTTAGCAACATGAAGGTTATTTATAACTGCCTTTATACTAAATCTGTCACCTTTCTGAGTCTAATGGAGTTTACATGGTTGTAAATTTCCTGTTTATGGTTCAGAAAATAATGTATAGAGAGGTAAGTGTAGCTTATGTAGCTATGTGATATGTATTGCACCCATTCATTTAAGTAGCTTTGTCTGCATTTTAAAGAGCAAGCTCCCAATAGCTGCTATTAAAGATTAGGGACTGAATTATCCTAAGCATATCCAGGCAGTTACACCAGAATTGAATACAGCACTAAGTCGCACAGAAAATTCTCTGGAAAACTTATATGTTGGGCGTTTTTGCTTTGTTTTGTTTTCTGTGGTCCAAGTCATTTGGACTAAACATATCAGGGATAGGGGAAATATCACAGAAAACAATTAACAGCAGGGCATAAGAAAGTGTGAGTTCAAACAGATCATATTTTCAAGTGAAACTTATTTTCATTTGTACTTTACATGTTAAAAAGCCAAAAGAAATACAGTTTGTCCTAAAATTACCGATGAGTTAGTGCTTGTACCACCTTTAGCATTTCTGTGTTCAGCCATAAGACCTACTTGAAGTGCAAGTCTGAAAGCATCAATAGATGGGGCGCAGGGTTTAAATAAAGGGAAAGTTCAAAGTAATACCTTGCACTGTGGACAATAGAACTGTCATTTCCCAGATATTATATTAAGATCTTTGGGGTTGCGTAGTATCCAGTAAGTAAATGTAGAAATTAGCATATATGCTTTCAGATGTCTAATTAAACTTTGAAAAATACTGACCAGCCCCCTGTGTTGTCAACAGGTATGCTGAGATACAGTTTAAGTGGAATGAGTAAAGTAGGCCACACTTAAGCTAAGAGCTAGGATTTTAGTGGATTTGATGGGTGCCTATACACGAGCATCACGGCTGCTCCAGCATGCTGTAATTATAGCGCATTGGAGCAGACTTGATTAATAGAGTCTGCTGAAGCATGGTAATTACTGTGCTCCTGCAGATTCCAGCATCTCATGTATCAATGTCCCTGTGCTTCAAAATGGTGGTAGGAGAACTTTATCTAAAGCTCATTCAATGAGCTGTAAAGAAAGTGTTCCCACTGCATTTTTAAGTGCAGGGATGCTGACACATGAGACACTCCAGGTACTTTAGATAGACCAGCTCTCTAATTAAAGTCCCCCACCACCGCCAGCCCCCCAAACTTTTGGAGCTTATGTAGAAATGCCCTAGGATTCCACTAGAGCTCTGATTGCCTATTCTCCCAGTACCTTGTATGATTTTTTTTTAACACAGATCCTCTAAGTAAGTCTTAAAACTATCAAATTCTGTTTAGCATAATTCAACGTATTTGATAGCCCCTCTGTGATCTAAAGGAAAACTGGCCAAAAGCTCATTCTGGCTGATGTGATCAGTTTTATGTTTTCTGGGGCTGTATGCAGACATCTGGGGAGGTTAGATCGAGTTATAAATAGCTGCCTGATCTAAGGTAAGTCAGAATGGGGGCAGCAGTGGGGGATCGGGGAGGCAAGCAGGCTCCAGGAGGGATTGGGTGGGGTGTGTTTGGAGGGGATGGGGGATCAATGGAGTCCACAGGAGGGATTGGGGGAAGATGGGGTCAATAGGGGCATTGTTGGGCTCCCGGAGGGTTTGGCGAGATCAGGGGGGCTCACAGGGTCTGTGAGGGTAGGGGTTGGGAAACATTCTTCTACACCCCATGGGACTAGGGACTATTTTTAGCTCCCTGACCTCCATCTCCAGACAACCTCCCCATCCCTCTTGCCCCTCCCCTCACCACAACGTACTTGCTCAGCTCCTAGCGTTGATGAACACCAGAAAAACTAGCACCAGGAGCAGCCTGTGAGATGGAAGGTGGGGCGGGGAGTGCTGGGGCGGGGGGCAGGGGGAGCTGGGGAGGGTTGTCCATCTGGGAACATGGGTTAAGAGGCTGGGGGACTACAAATAGCCTGGTTCCAGGGAGTGGGTATGAAAAGCTCAGCCCCAGGGCCAGCAGCTTGGTTTTCTGCACTGGGTACTGTACAAAAGTTCAGTTAGGTTAGCCCACCAGACCCAAGCTAAGTGTACCTTGGAGGTAACTTAACTTAGATCAGTCTACCTAATTATTGTAAGGTTCATGCTTGGCCATTTTTAACATGGTCTAACCTCCCCTAAACCTCCCTCAATGTCTGTGTACAGCCCAGCAGTATAAACTTACCTACTTTCCTTTTTCCCAGGTTTCAGCTTAGTGAAATTACTGAAATGCTCTGAGGACCCATTTGTTAAATATTCCTGAAGACTTTCTAGAATCAAGGGGTTAGACTGGTCTTTCAGATCTTTCAGTAATTGTGTCCCTTCATGAACCATTGTAGGACTTTGCAATATACGTTGGTTTACCTGCAAATTCTATTAATGGATTTTTTTCCAAAGGCACTGAAAAACGTATATTTAATAGTATCTCATAACAGACTGAAAAAAACAGTCACCAAACTTAAGCTAAAGGAACACGTTTGGATATTAATTGGTTATGCTCTTCCACTCCGAGAAATGCTTGAGATTGTTGTACAAGCAAGTAGTATGCAACTAGTAACCTGCAAAATGAAGGCTCCTTGGGAAAATGTAAGCACTGATAAGGGGTACTAGTGGAGTCTTGTTGAGGAGAGACTTATTATATATATATATATATAAGAATCCAAATTCTGTACAGAAATTCTGTAATATTGATACAGTTGATTTTGAATTAATCTCTTGTCCCATCACCCAAGTTGACCCCCAGAAATGCTCCTAACAAGAGTGTTTTTATAGCATCCTCTTAAAATTCACATTTCTCCTCCTGTGCTGCACAACCTACAAAATAGATGCATTGCAACCTACTAAATAAAGATGCATTGCAACAAAAGCACATGTACATGCTCATGGTTTCACCTTCTCCCCTTTTGCCAGAGTATAGCATGATTGTGTTTGTGTGTTACTGTACATAGATCAAAAGGAAAGTTAATTTTCAGTGCTCAAAAATGATGGGCTGGATTTTGGAGTCTTTACTTGGTCAGTCCTCCCACTAGGACTGAGAGTAAGATCCTTAGAGTTTGTTACAGGATGAATATTTTGAATATTCAAGAGGAAGAATGCTTCCATAGAGACAAAGAAAATACCATCGTATTTTAATTGATTCAAAGATTGAGGCTCCTCCTCATCCTTGTATGTAATGAGGATTATAATAATTGACCTTTAACTGAAAACATGATAAACTACTTGAAGCTGCTTGACCTAATATAAAGCCAGCTGACCTAGACTCAAAGTAGAGCTAGCTGGCAAGAGAAACAAGTATTTAATTTTTCAGTGGAGCCAGTTATGTAACCTGCCTTTTTAAGACAGTTATTTTTGCCATGCGTATCAAAATAATACATTTACCAATTAAGTTAATTCAGTTCCATCTCTTGTGTCCTGAGGATCAGACAGAGCAAAAAGAATTATCTTATTATACTCTTTCATGCACAAAACCAAAGCCAAGTAAAAAAGCAAAATCACCATAAAATATTTAATTCCATTGCTGTCTTCTGTTTTTTCAGTAAAGTTAGTCATTAGGAACCTCTATGGAATGCACTACTCCTCTAAAAGACCCTCTGGAGCCTTGTGGCACACCTGTATGGGCATACCTTGAGCTGGATGATGCGAACAATAGAAACCAGCTGAACAGGGAGGTGTTGGGCTGGACTCCGGGTGATATGTTAGTAGGGGTGACTAGGGAAGGTCTTTGAACCAAGGCCCTGGTGAAAGGGACTTCTGAGCTATTTAGAGAGCACTCTTTTGCTGAACTCCTGAGACAAGTACTTTTTTGGGAGATGGCTGCCTATGATGAAGCATACTCTGTTCATCTGTCTCTTGTTTTCTCTCGTGCTATTCTTTTACAGGTATGCTTCTCTGCGCACACAAGTTCAATTTCCCTTTTTATATCAGCACTGGTAACGTAGAAAAAATTAGGCAGTATTAGTAGCACCAGGTCTAATTAAGATTGCCCAAGACTCATTTATGCAGTATAAATAAAAGGTGAAAATACCTATCTTTATAGGTAAGAGGGCATTCTTATTGACATTTTAAACAACTACTAGAAGAGAGAAGCTTAGCAGTTTATGTAAATCACAACATCCTTAAATTACAAATGCAGCCTATAAATAGCTGGAGTTTGTTTATACTTGGATGTAAAAGTCCTAATTAAGGATCCAGTTCTGTGGCCCTGAAACAACCAGAAATTTCTATAGAGCTTCTGTAGGAGTTCTGTCTAATTAACAACCACAGTAGTCTGTGTGTCTTTGGTTGTTTATGAGCCACAGAATTTGGCCCCAGGTTCTGACAGAGATTTAAGACTTTAATTAGTGCATGGGTTTCTTTTTTCCTTGCAACCAGTACTCATTTGATTGCTAAGGGCTGAGAACTTTCTCTAGTTACGCTCCTTTAACTCAAGTCCATAGAGCTGGCCTTATGTCCTCACTTGTTCTGAATATAGTCCTGTAACTGTATCAGCAATGGACCCCTGAACAGATTCTGCTTTTCTTTGAGTTTGCTGGGATTGTCTAATAATTTGAGTGAGTAGTTTTGCTTAATTTAGGGCAAGCATTGCACAAAGAAAAACGGAGGCAAGTGAAACATTCTGATTCTGTAGCGACGTTCTTATGTGTCACTGCAAAAGAGGTCTGGTGGCCTCTCCTTTCAGAACAATTATCTCAGCAGATAGGAAAAGATTAGAAGCATGCATATTATGTGGGTTACATGTTATTTAGTCATTTCTTTAATTGCCTACCTAATAACCTTGCTAAATATCCAAGTGTCAAGAAGGGTCTATACCAAGCTGACATCCAAAGAAAAAGGTACTACCAGCCAAATTGGGACCATAGCCACATCTGTGTAAGAGTATCTTCTTCCAATTATGCCCTCGGTAGCAGCTGTGCATCACTCTAACAATCAGTGGGATTGCACAGGTGTGACTAATTGGCACTTACTAACGTCTTTGTTGTGCAAGTTGAAATATCATCTGCAGTTTGCTCAGTGTAGGCTGTGCTGTGAAGGCTCTGCTGGGATATGAGGAGTAAATGATGGGCCCTGGTCTATATAAAGAGAGGAGATCTGTTGGGCATGACGATGCATGCAGTTGTCCTCAGGCACTTGTTTCCAGGCTTCTGCTTCCTATTTTCCTGTATTGGGGCAACTCCTATGAAGCCACAGACTTAGCTTTCCAGATTAAAAAATATATATATTCTAATGTCTACTATTCATCTTATTAATTGGGGACAAGGTAGTTTCTAATGCTTCAGTCACGCTGGCACCCTTGAGTTGTTTAGTAACTGAACACCCATAAATGAGTTTTTTAGTCCTTACTACAACGATTGGATATGGTTTGGACATGGGCAGATCTAAAATTTTGAAAAGAGGGATGCAGGTCGTGTGGTGAAGCATCATTTAACTCGACACGTTTTTCTCCGGTTAAAGAGAAACTAGAAGATTTACTAATATGTTAGGGGCTAGTACTGTACTATTCAGTTTAAGATCAAAGCAAAAACATATATAACTGTATTGGAACGTGCACTAACTTGCTAGGTTATATATTAATTTTAAAAGCACAATAAATTAGGCCAAAATAGTTAAAATATATTGTTTTATTAGTCCTGTAGTCATTATAGTTAAATTTACATATCGTATTCAGATTTATAAAAGAAAACCTAGCCTTCTTGAGTATCTTGACAGTGCATCCAACACTTCATTATCAATCATGTCTACATCTGAATTAATGTTCACCTGAGTTAAATATTACCGCACCGGAGTTAAAGCTTTTGACTAGAACAAAAGCAGTCTGTGAAATAGATGAGAGATTTTACCAGGCAGGCTAACAAACAACAAAATTGCAGAAGAAAGAATAATTTGATTCATGGAACATCAAGACCATTAAAAAGGTGACAGGGTTGTTAACACCTGTGGAGTGAAGAGATTGGCAGTAATCAGGTGCATTATAAAAAGCCAGGCAATCAATTGACTCTGTCAGCACTGTCTGAATAGAAATGCTGCTGCCCCTCCTCAGGCAGTTGGTTTTATTTCCTGCTCCACCCAAAGTTTAAAACGGGGTGCAGCTGCATCACTGCAGCCTGGTTGGATCCACCCCTGGTTTGCAGGAATATATTGTATCATGCTACATGCTCAATGTAGAATTGAATGAAAGAGGCAGTGGATTAGAATATGCATTCCCTTTTTTCCCTCAGGTATAAAAAAGCTATTGAAGGTACAGTAAGGGCAGCAAAGACAACCAGAGGAATGTAGGAGCTTCCATATGGGAGAGACTTCAACTTAGAAAGGAGTTGGCTGAGGAGGGGGGTCATGTAGAGGTTTGCAAAATATTCAAATGGTCCAGAGAAAGTCGATATGGATTTACTATTTATTGCCTCTCTGAACATTAGAATAAAGGGTCATAACTATTAGAAAGTAGGTTTAAACCTGACAGAAGGAAGCTGTTTATTACATGTGGTGTGAAGAACTTGTGGAACATATGCCACAATAAGATGTTGTGGATGCTGATAATTTAACCCAACTCAAAAACGGATTAGACAACTTCATGGAGAAGTCCTTTAGTAGTTATTGAACATTGTAGATGGGCGTTCTGCCTTTGTATCAGCACTTCCTGAAACTTTGAATGCTGGAAACTGCATTGGGAGAATGGCAGGGAACGGGAAATTCGAGACATGACCTCTTTAACCTCCTCCCAGCATCTCCGCCCCTGTGTGAGACAGGATACTGGGCTAGATGGGCTATGGTCTGACCCAGTTCTAACCAGTGGAGGTTGAACTTGCTTCCTGGATATTAAGGGTCTGAAAAAAAACAATATGGGGGATTTTTAGGAAGTACTGCTACAGACATGTCAGCTACAGAGAGATTGTTGAAACAAACAGTAACAAACTTCAGTAATACATCTAATGTTTTCAAGGGGCTATAAATCACACTATTAAATTCATTAATCTCACCTGCTGGATCCTTCATCTCTTTCCCCCTAGCAATAAGAAATGGCTGTGTTTGGCTTAGCTTACAGCAAACAACAAAGCCAAAATCTGTGCGAACTTGAAGTTTTAGATCATAATAGAGCACCCCCTCCTCCCACCCAGCGCTCTGAGATTTCCCTTCTTACCCATTGGACACCTTTACTGAAGACAATGAAGGGAGAGGGCTTCATACCAAGAAGGGACTGATATCATTGGGGAGCAATGCTCTGTACAAACGACATATTGTACAGGCAAGTGCAAAATGAGCTTTCATGCAGGGTTCTGTCAGTGTCATTCAGCCCTGCCTGAATGGACAGTCCTCTTGTGATTTATCTTCCATTCATCAGTCAATACCCTGTACTTTTTCAGCAGTGATGGATAAGATCTCTTGCTAAATTGACTACTGCCTGCTGCGCATTGTTGAGCCTGAGAACAGAACAGGAAAGGGAATCTTAACATATCCCACTCGCATGTTGAGTTTGAGGTTATGAAATATACAGAAATGAATCGGAATGGTTTAGAAAAGTATCTAGCAGAGGGAAAGAATCCATTCTTTCAGTCTCCCACCCGACTGATGCTAAAGAAGCTAGTTTCTGCAGCAAAGTCTAGGAGACTATGAAATCTATGAGACAATGCTTATGTCACAAAGTTTTATATTCAATTATATTTCTTGATAATTTATTTTCTACCCATACACACTAGCTGTTCTCGTGGTACTTGTGAGATAAGATGACAACATACATACTATTGTATTACACATCTACAGGATATAAAGAAGTATTCTATTGCTTTAAGTCTGCCCCAGCTAGTGAGATGTCAATACCTTAAACTACTCTATGCCAAAAATATGCTTTATGAAAGACTGGTTATATACTGAAGTAGTGCAGACAGAGAAAAAAATAAAAGTAGTAATTACATTTTCCAAACATTAATAATAACTGTATTACATACCATCTATTTATTTGTAGTGTACAATGATAAATGAAATCTGGTGTTAACAGTTATCTGAGTCTGTTATTGTTAAAAAATACTTTGCTTCTTGGAAAATTATTTTAGTAAAATGATACAATTTCTTAGTTGCATGTGGAAATGTTCTACTCTTTTCTTTTCAAGTAATAAAGTAAGTATATTGTCTTTTTTCACCATACAGGTATGATCACCTAGCTTAATTGGTCTTTCCCAGTCTTGGTGCGTTTCTTAGCCCTGCTTGGTAATGTTTTCTAGGGGTAAGGAAGCAAGTATCTCCATTATGTGAAGTTCTTCTGACCTCCAGAATATGCTAACAGGTCAGAAATTGTGTAGGCTTATTTTGAAAAGCCATACTTTTTTGTTCTTTCACTAAGACATTTGCCTTTTAGAGATTTTAAGGGAACTCACTTGTTAACATGTTGGTGTCAGTCACATCAAACATTGTGTTTATAGCTTGATCTATCTCTTTTAAAAGTCTCTACAGTACATAACTGCATTAGGATGAATGAAAAATGGAGAGGATATTTTATGATCTTATTTTCATTAGCTTTTTTAATGGGGAAAGTGCATATATCTAGGGACATTCCATTAAATCACTGTGAAATCAGTACAAAAATATGATGATTTTCTGTGAGTATAAAAGCACCATGCTGTGAAAATCTATAGGTTTTCAGTAGCTGGTTTCCTATGGCTAAGGGCACTGACAATACATGAAGAGAGAGGACTTGGGTTACTACAGAAGCTTAAGTTATATCTGCCTGATAGTGAAGCAAAGCCCAGCTTTCCAAGGTGGCTGCCAATTTTGTGTGTCAGATTTATGTATTGAATTCATATTCCCTTATTCTGAGTTTATATTTTTAGAGCTACTGGGCTGTCTAAAAGCAGAGGTATGTACAGTGAGAAGTTACTGTTTGGGTCAAAAAATAGTTACTGTCCTCTGTCTATCTTCTAGATTATACAGAATGACTTATTGGTTTCACTGTGATACCTAGAAGACAAAAACCCACACTGGAGAAACTTCCATCAGGGACAAAGTTAGCTATGTTAGTCTGAAGTCAAGCAGAGGGCAAGGAAGGGAGGTACATATAGACATTTGGTTTCTACTGGGAGAGTTGCTAGTTTCTCAGTAGAAACCACAAGGCTCCAGATATTCAGGATTTTTCTCCCAGAAGTGGCTGGTCTGGGAGAAAAATAACCTGGGAATAACCAGGGTTAAATTATTTCCAGGAGAGTTTCTTTTGGGAGAGTAAATGTCTGTACACTTGCATCCACAGTCTTAGAAACTATCTGACTCAGTAAAGCATAAATTTTCATAGATGACAGCCTTCTTCATCAGATACTATGGACAGGGAAACTGATATCCCTCCTCAATGAACCTTTCACTCTTGCTTGTTTCAGGGATGTGGAAAGGTTAGTATTTCTGTCAAGCATTTCACTGAACTTGGTCTGTGGAGAGACACTAAGTAAAATTTTCAAAAGCACCTAAATGACTTGAGCACATCTGGTAGTTTTAGCCTTTCGTCTCCAGGCATTTATCATAAGATGCTACAATTTGAAGGAGAGGAAGAGGAAAAGGGTGTACAAAATTTCCATTGGCAATAATGTATATTTCAGATACTTAGCTATAATAATACCAGTAGGTGCCACTTCAATATCACTAGGTATGGAGTCACTTAAAAATTCACTCTTTGTTTATGAAGATTGTAAGGATTATGTCATGTGATATATTTATTGCAAATGAGTACCTAAGAAAGCAGCTGTTAGGAGATTAAATAGTCACATAAAGCCTTCTATACAAATTAAAGCTGTCTCCAGGTAGTCTTATTTTATATGCACTCCTTGTGATTTTCTAGGCTGTTCCTTGGAAATTTGTCTTAAAAAGAATAGTAAAGAAGAGATTTCACCTTGTGCAGCTTCATTAATATGGCAGTCTTCCAGCTTCTGTTGTTATTGATGAGGGTAGAGGAAGGTGAAAGCCTACACCCACTTTGTTCTTATTCCTGGAACGGATCTGATTATGTGACTGGCTACGTGTAGTTATAGAAGGAAGACCCATCCTGGAAGACGTGTAATGAGTAGAGTTAGTGAGGATTTTTCCAGTGGACGTTTCTGTCAAATATCGCTTTATCAATACCAAAATGTTTTGTGGAAACATAGGAATGTAGGACTAAAAGGGGCCTCCCAGGCTATTGAACTGAATCCCCTAGCTTCACAGGCAGTCATTAATCTAAGGAATCCCTATGATCTCCCTGCCAACTCATTTCTCAAAAAGACACCATACCTGAAACACCAACACTTTATAATATGCCATAGGTCAAAGAAGGAGAGATGAGGGCATTGGCAGTGACCTGTTACTGTAATGACTGGGAAATTGTTGGTTAATATATGTTCATATGATCTCAGAAGATCTTAGGAAAAGTCTCATGCAACACCCTGTAGATGAAGCAAAAACATGTATGGTCTATACAAGTTGAATGAAGGGGAGATTCCTTCCTGAGCCCAAATACAGTGATCAATATGACCCTTTGTGGAGGAGCAAGACTCAAACCAGAAACCCCTAGGTTTAAAACCAAACCAAACCAGTTTGACAAATATCTGCCCAGGCAGATCTAAGTTTCCTGTCTGACAGATTGCTAGGAGCCTGGACTTTCCGAGTTTGCATCCCTGGTTAACTCTTCCAGGTTTGGCTGCCCCAAGTTTCCAAGTCCATGGACTGTCCCAGAGTGAAGGGCTTCCATGCTCCCTGCCTTAGAGCCAGGAGCCCGAATGCCTTGGGAGCCTTGATTCTTGCTGAGACATGGCTACCAGCTCATTAGCAGGGAACACGGAAGCCCTAGGAACTCTGATTCATGCGAGGTGGTTAAGGTTTTGAATCCCCTCTCATTTAGTAATGAAACTCAGTCAAGCAGCCTGAGCTCTGAGCTACCCAGCTGAATGATGTCTCCCAGGGCTTCTAGGTCCCCGGTTTTCCATCCTTCTACTAGAAGCTCTGAGGTAGTTTGGTTGAGCTAAGAATCTTAGAGAAAAAATAATAGAGCGATTCTTCTGTTGCATACAAATCAGACAGCCCACAACAGCTCAGAATACTTTTAACAGTATGAATTCCTGCTTGAGATCTCTGGGTGTAGCATGTGGATTGTAATTGCACATCTAACAGTACATCGCATGGCACCTTAAAACACTCTTGAAAGGATTGCATGGCACTCTAGGGATCCATGGCAGCTTAGCTGAGAATAAGTGCTCTAGAAGTTTGAAGACCTACTATTCTTCAAGGATGTTTGTTGAATCTTAAAGTTACTGTAGATGGTACATTTTTATGATTTTATATCATGGATGTAATGAATGGATAGTTGCTGGGGAGTTTTTTGTTTGGTTGATTTTGGTTTTTGTGTTTTTCACTCTGGATTATCCAGCTGCATAGTTGGATCAAGAGGTATGTTGCTTCGGCTAATTTTTGTCACGCTAATTATTTGGCAAACTCTCTTGGGGCATTAGGTTTGTAGAATCTCTTAAATTGGAATATTTAAATTTTGAATGAAATCAATCCAAAATCATACATTAACTGTGGTTCTGGGAAAGTATGTAATTGTAAGAAGAAGATAGAGTGCTTTCAGATGGCTGGAAAGAAAAGGAAAAAAACATGAAGGTTGAGATTCTGCCCTGCATCTGCAGAGGAGGCAGACCCAGGGAAGGGAGACAAACATTTATTAAAGCTTACATTTGAACCCTCCAGTGTGGCCCCAGCAAAAATGAAAGTGGACAGGGATTCCTCAATGGAAGCCTCCTGAAGTTTGCCCATAGGGTGTTACATATTCAAGAACTGCTGATACATCTAACTTATCTTGTACTAAATCTTATAGGTGACCTACACTGGCCTAAATTGTACCTGTGTGAAGGGAATTGTCTCCCACTGCATTGCAAGGTATTTGGAGAACACACATTGTTCCACTGACAGTTAGAGCCAATTCAAGAAAGTCTATCACTTTCAAGAGAAGGGGAACCTAAGAGTTTAAGGTAAAATAGAATAAAAGCCCCTATAGCTCTCTGGTCCTGGTTTTGTTCCTGAAGGTGGAACCATCTTAGTGGGCTCTGTTACAGAAAAGGAATATAGGGTTGGATGTGTGAGAGCATTAATACTGCACCCTTGCTGCAGGTCCCCATCTCTGTCCAGTGTCAAATCAATACAGTTTACATTAATCTTTTTTTTTTTTAAACAAGTCAAGAACAACACCACGTTTGCAGAAGAGGTTTTAGTTTTGTTTATGAGCTTTCTCTTGTCAGATGCAAAATTGTCTTTGATATGTTATAGGCATGGTAGACTATATGTTTGGGCTTGGACATTAGGACCATGTAATGGAACTAATAATTGCTGGACTCTGAAATAGCCCTGAAGAGGAAAATTAATATTAGTCTGTGGTTTAACTTGTGAGTGAGGAGTAGCAGTGAAATGATCATTTATTTTTGGATTGCTTTTTATTATTATTATTACTTTGTCAGCATCTCAGCTTTTGCACAGTTTGAAGAGACTGATGACTTGTAAAGTAGGGGAAACTCATTTGAGAACTTGGAGTTATGTTATGAAGTGAATAATGCCTACAGGAGCTTTATAATCTGAGATTTTTGAAAGTCTTTGTCATCAGTAATTATTCATCAAAACTTCTAGTTAATAAGAAAACAATTAGAGCTATTGTATTTATTTCCAAAGTAGCATAGTGATATGTCAACCTGACAAGTAATATCATCATGCAAGCTTGCTAACATTACCTTAAAACCATTTATTCAACACTTAAGTTGCTGATGATGGAGAGAATAATTATTTTTGTTCAATAAAACCCCACAAGCTGCCTGGGACAAATACAGGTTTTTTTCCAGGGCTGATTTATTCAGCTCCTGTTTTGGCCACATCATCTGGAATGTAGGATAATTTTACTTTGGAAAGTAAAGCCTGCATATAAATGTGTCTCCTGTTTACAGGGACATATCTGTTCTAACAATTCCATGTTGTCGTTTCCTAGTCCTACTCCTAGCTTTGGGCATCTGTTACTTGGTAATTGCTATTATTCTACAGAAAGAACTTATGTTGAAGCAGTGGCACGGTTCCACATCTGGAGTGGCTGCAGAATTCTGTGCTAAATTTAGAAAAATGATGGAATAAACATTTTAAAGAAAATTTCAAGAAACTCTTGGTCAATTGCAAGTCTTCTGCCATTATTGGCCTCTTCCTGGAAGACAGTTTCAATGGATACCTTCTCAACATCCCACCTTATTATTACATGTGTTATAAGGAGATTTTTAGCTAATCTCTCATAGAAGATGAGCAAAAATGTGAATTGTTTATCCAAAAATGTAGAGCTTCGAAGTTGAAATCTCAACTGTCCTTTCAAGACCAAATTCTGACCAGCATGGTGTGCAAAATGAACTGCAGATTTGTCTGTCTTTAATCCATATCTAATATCACATCCTGAATAAAAAGGGAACAACATTAAAATCTTGAAAGCCACTCCCTCTTTTGGTTTTAGTGGGATCAAGATCCCTATGCAGCTATTCCAGATAGACTTCATCTACAATTAGAAGGCTTGCCCAACAGCATAGATTACAGATGTTGGGGCGGGGTGGCACCTTAAAGACAGACTCAGTGAGGCATGAGCTTTCATAGGCTACAGGTTACTTCGACAAACATTGCAGTTGTGCTACAGGACTTTTTAAAAAATACTGTCTCTGAACAATAAAAGGTTTTGTATTTACCCTACAACTCTTTCTTTCTAGGCTCTTACAAATATTGCATTGTTTGTCATTGATTTTAATTCCCTGATTACCTACCTACACATCTTTCCGGTTTTGGTAAGTCTATTTAATCCATTTCCCACTTGATCAGAGGGCTTTGTTAAACATTTAATTTTAGGTGGCTCCTGGAGCTCTTAACCCCTAGATTGTCCACATATTAACACCTGAAACTAGTTTTAAGTGCCCTTTAGGCAACTTAAAGTTACACCACTCCAGGACAGGTTTATCTCTCATCTGTGTTATCCAGATCATTTTCCATTCATGTGAGGTGACTCCCTACTGAAAAGCCACCCAAGTTTCAGTCCTTTGGCATCCCAGGATGCATTGTTTCCCTTCCCCACCCTTCTGTTCTGTGTGGACAAACTTTCCATCCCCTGAACTCTACTGCCCAGGGGGTGGTTCTGCCACAAAGTCAGCGCCCTCTCCTTCCCCTGGGGGTGTGACATTCCCACCCCCACTGGTGCAACCCTGTGCAAACAGCCTGCATAGCACATGCCTGCTAGCCAGGTCACAGGGCACAGACAGGTCCAGAAGTGGGGCCAAGGTGAGGCAGGGGGAAAAGGTAATGGACTGGATTGGATCCCCATTATCTGGGGCTTCCTTCCTGGGTCAGGGGCAGTAGTTCCCCCCAAAAGCACCTTCTGTCACCACTCCCACTTCCCAGCCACCTTAAGAAGCCTGACCCACACTCCCCACACTCCGATCTCAAATCCAATGTTATTAAAACTTGAGACATTCTTTCATTTACTTATCTTTATTTCTTTTTAATTTTTTAACTCCATTTCATCTTATCCTTTAATGACTGACTTCCTCCATTTCATCACCCTTCCCCCACCCCCATTTCCTTTCCACTTCCCATTTCATTACTCACACTCTCTGCCTCCCGTCTTCATGTTCCTGCCTCCCCACACCCAATCCATCTCTCACACCCCGTCACCTAGGACATGGATAGAAGCCTGTCCTGGCTCACCAGCCCTGGATCCCCATTGGGATCCCCATTGCCCTGTAGTGGCAACTCATACCTGTAGTTCCTAGTCGGGTCTCTGCTCACAAGCCCTCTAGTGGCAAGTCACAACTGTGCAGGTGAGGGACAGTCGGAGAAGGCTTTTTGTTTGAAGGTGTAACTGCTTCAATTAGCTAATGCTAATACGAGTTGATGTCTGAGAAACTCAAACTGCAAAGTGCAGAATTACTGGGCTGCAACATGGCCAAGCAATTTGAATAAAGGTATAATGTTGAAGAGTGAAACTCACTGAAATGAACTGTGACTTTATAAAGACACTGGTATGAGACAGGAGTGCTACCTTCAGCAAGATGGCAGTGAATCTGTTTGCATGTCCAACTTGGGTGGCTTTTAATAAAAAGAAGAGTGTAATATATTCTATGAATGGAGCAAGCCAAGGGATAGTCGGTCGACCTTTTTACCTAAGGATATTAACCACGTTAGAAGGAATAACTAACAAATGTGTTGGTTTTCTCAGATGTGTAACTTCCCTATTTCCTGGACTAAACAACAAGTTCAATGTCAGAAGTTTCAAGGTCTTAGAATTAACATAATAAAGCAACTTCTTCCCTATGCCAAAATAATGGTAAATTCAGTTTTAATACATATAATAATAAGAATATTGTCAAAATTGGCAAGTGCATTTGACAGGGCCAACTGTTGCATATACTTTGACAAGTTTATTATTTATTCCCCTCCAAATGAAACTGATAGCAGCTCTGTGTATTTATTGCTCTGTGGAATTATCAAAAGCCAAAATTTGCACCCATTGGAGTCAGCAGTAAAACTCCCATGGTTTCCAAGGGAGCTGTAATAACTCCAACAGTGAGCACTACTGCACGTAGACATGACTGAAAAGTAGGAATTTTTCTGCTAGAAAACTGCCTTTCAAGGTTCGCCTATCAAGACATTCTGTTTTCCCATAGGACTTTAAGCAAGTTTCTCAGCTGGCAAGTGTTGGAAAACAAAATGTAACAGACAGAGTGGGATTTTCAGGACTCTTATTCTCGGGAGACGGTGGAAGAGAAGCCTGCTTCCTTGCACTGATGTTTTGCCATTTTGAAAACGATCAAAATCTTTGACAGTGTCCCTCTCTGAAAGAAGGAAATATCACCAACTCTCAGAGTTTTCCATTTCTGCTGTTTTCCTACTGCTTAGCAGTAAGAAACAGGAAGGGAAGGTGGGAAAATAGCCATAAGCCTCCAATTCTTAAAAACAAAACAAAACTTGGGGTTTTCCTGAAATTTTCCTTCAAGAAGAATCTGGGAATAATTCGCTGTTATCAAAACCCTCATGTCCATTTTTCCAGCAAATGTTACCTTAAATATTTTCAACTGGCCCCACACTGAATCTACAGAATCAGACTTGTCTCAAACCTGTAGGCAAGTTGTTTTCATTTTAAAGATTGTGGTTCTGGATTCTGCAGAAGAAAACACCAGTCTTTAATCATTTTATTTTTCTCCTCTCTTCAACGAGGAGTGGATCCTCACAGTATGAGTGTGGGTTGTATTTTCTGCTCTGTTCATTTTTTTGAAAGCACAATTTCTCTCACTCCATTGATAACAATGAAGCATGCTTAAAGGAGAGGCCTATGCAGGATAAAAGGTTTCATTAATCATGAATCATTACATTTTGTCAGTTGGCAAAGAGAGACTTCCTCATTTATCCTTTGAATGAAATTAGCTCTGGCCTAGGCTGCAGTAAGAAATTCTAAATTACCTTGGCATCTTTCTGCTGCAGCTTGTATATGTGCCATAAAATGGCAGATGGTGTTTTATTAATGGCAGATGAGTTGACTTTGCAAGATCCATCTTTGTATGCGGTTCCTTTAAGTAGGTATGTATTATGCCTTGTTTCTCATTTCCTTCAATTTCACAGCATGTGCACACATGCTAATTACTAAAAGAAACTTTCTTTTCAACATTATGTACAGTGAGCTTGAACCAGCACTTGCTACTGCAGACACAGGAAATAAATAGCATAGTAATATAAATAGTATAGATAGCAATACTTGGGTTTATTTTTTACCTTAGCTAGTAAGAAGTAAATGATCCAAGGTTTTGAGAGAGTTTGCTCTTTTACAGCACTTTTCTCCACTTGTAAGCAACAGACAAAACATGGTACTGGGCTCTGGCATTAATTCCAGTTTACCTCTATATGCCCATAATGGAGCCTGAGTGAAACAGTAGTGACTGGTACAAAGCTTTAACTAGTGTATGAGGAAATTGAAGTTGTAGCCTTAGCTCCCAAATGAGAATTATTAGAATTTACCAAATAAATACCATAATAGCAACTCACATGCATCTCTACTTTTTATTAAAAAATAAATAAATCCTGCACCTGTGGAAGTGCAGCCTGTGTCATAGACTTGATCCTTCAGTGGTAAAGGCAAGGTATTTCACAGTTTTCACCTGTTCTATCATTAACACTTCAGGATTAGGAAGTGAATAGTTTATTCAGGTGTGCAAGTGACCTTCACTATACCATAAGCTCCACGTCAGCTTGTTCCCTTGTGCAACAGAGCTGCACCAGTTTTACTAATATAATATAAGAACCCCCTGAGAATAGGGGTATAGGACGTAACTCTTTAGGAACTACTGTCCAAATAATAATGTAGAGAATAGTCCTCCTTTTCATTACCAGCACCAACTTTACTAGATCGCCCAACTCTTGACACCCAAAACAAGTGCTCTACTCCCAGTTTAGTAATGGCCTGAGATTTCATGGTGGCTGGAGGAATTGCAACAAGGACATGTTGAAGGCATACCTCAAGAACATGGATGCCAACATCAAGAGCTGGGAGGAGCTGGCTGTCGACTGATTCCAGGGGCACCACAACCTCAACCAAATAGCAGCCCATTCATGATAAAGTCTCTTACCCTCAAAGCAGAGAAGAGAGACTGAAGAAAGGAGAACAAGAGAAATCCTAGCAGATGGCCTAGTTCTGCAACTGTGCAGGCAGCTCTGTGGCTCAAGGATTGGACTCGTAAGTCATGTCAAAACCCATCAATGAGCCATGGTAGAGATCATCCTTGAATCAAGGGATTACCAATCCCAGATTTTTAATTTTGCATCTTTCAAAGAAGGGTTGCCTTATTTCCTTCCTCTTTAAAACTGATGGAGAATGTGAAACCCAGGTTCTTAGTTTTCTCAAAAAATATTTCAAGGATTCTATCAAATTATTTTCCTTTTAATAGAAGCTGAACATTAAACATAAAATTTAATACACAAGGAAAATGTAAATATTTATTGCAAAGGCATTTTTAAGAAGCTAATGTCAATAGGCAGGCAACAAAAGCCACATGAATTGTAAACAAGTGATGAGTGCAATATAAAAATGCCTCAGGAATAAACTGTAATCTCTAATAATAATTTTGTTTTTTCTGTTATCCATGTCTGAGAGAGAGGATCACCTCTGCTAGCATTTGGTAGGGGAGGGGGGGAGAGAGGAAGGGAAATACCCTGAAAATCCTTATTAAGATTGACTGATTCTTTCCAATGTAATCAGATCTCTATATTGAAGAGGGATTTACTAGGCATTGGTATAAATTACATTTTGTCATAATGTTGGTTTATTAAAATGTCACTCTCTTGCTTATAGTTTTTTATAACACTTTTAAAGGTACAGCAACATTAATATGAACTACAGAACACATCAATTTTAATATCTCTAATGTATCTAGATTTTTTGTTGTTGGGGTTTTTTTTTTTAACATGTAGAGGTATTTTTCTTAAACGCAGAGGCATTCTGGACATGTTTAAAAAGCGTTTGGATGATTATCTTGCTGGGGTCATCTGACCCCAGCTGACTTCCTGCCCTTTGGGCAGGGGACTGGCCCCAATGATCTCATGCAGTCCCTTCCACCCCTAAAGTCTATGAAATATGTTCTATGTGACGCTATCCACATGTACTATCATAGCAGCCCAACAATGCAATTGTATGTTGCACTGTGTATTTTGCTGACAGATACAATTTTTGTTTTGTAAGTATTCATCTGGAAATATCTTTCAAGCTTTTGAAGCGTGTCAGGCTTGCCAGGCTTTGCCTGACTCTCCAGGCTTAGGAAACAGTGAATGCGATTGGTGGGGCAAAGCCCGCCAATCAGAGGCAGGCAGGGGAGGAGCCAGGAGGAGAATCCCCTCTTTCTGTACTTGAGAGCGGGGTGGGGGGGGGGGTAGAAGCAGACTTAATTGGAAACTGCATTTGCAACTTCCTGATGGGCTTTGCCCCCACATTGAAAATGAACCACAGAAGGGGATATAAGAAGCTGTGTGCCAAGCATGGGGTGCAATTAGTGAAGGTCAAAGGAGGAAGAAGTCCCAGGGCCAAGAAGAGCTGAGAGAGATGCCCAGCGGACATATTCAGCTGCCCAGGAGAGCCTGAAAGATTCCACCACTGGACGAAAGCGGTGGGTGGTGCAGGTGGTATGGAGCGTCCGCAACGGACCAGGAGTCTGGGAGCCACGGGGAGGTGGCTTGGGTCTCCAACCCCAGCACAAGGCTGGGCTGTGGTGCAAGTATCATTGCACAGAGGGTCCGCAAGGGACCGGGACCCTGGGAGCTGCAGCGAGGTGGCTTGGGTCTTCAACCGCCGAGTGAGGCTGGGCATGGGAGCCAGCGCTACTGCAGGGTGAGCCATTGCAAGGCGTAAAGCCCTGGAGAAGGAGGGGCCAAGTAATCTGGGGCCTATTCCTTGCAGTGGGTCTGCAAGGGCCCCAGGATTGAAGTGGTCCCTGAGCACAGGGAACAGTATTCAGAGTGGCACGGCCCTGGGCCATGCACAAAGCAGCCCAGGCCTGCAACTCCCCCTGAGAAGGTTTGAGCCACTGGGATGTGTGAGCAAGTCATGCCACTCCCCTGAGGCCTGAAACTGAGCCCTCCCTTGGAGAAACATTACCCAGACCAGGGCAGTTTATGGACAACCCCATACCCGGCTCCTTGGGACATGTAAGTCAGCGAGCAACAGGTCTTCCACTGGGGAGTGACACTTTGGGGGGGCAGTAGCCTCACTAGGAGAGGCAGGAGGAAGGGACCTTCTAAAGGAGGGGATGTATAAAGAAGTCTTGTGTCTCATAGTTTTGAGTATTTTATTGATTGTTTGAAATGCATGTGTATCTTTGGAGTGTTTATTAACTATTAACTATACAACTTGTATTTTAGAGTATCATTTATTGTTGTACTTACCTGTTCATATCAGTTGGTCCATTATGCTTACCTCCTTGTATATGGGTATGTATTTAGTTATATATATTTTTAACCTGTAAATACTCACCTCAGTTCTTATATATTAAATTTGTACTTGGTTACAACATTGTTTTCTGTTCCTCCTCTATAGAGACATGATAGGTGGGAGGGAACTGTGAGTAGACTACAGTTTCCACCCCCAGTATGGGTGCCCTGCTGGCTTTCTCCTTCTATTGGTGAGAGGGGGGCATTCACTTGGGGACACCCGGGTTACAGAAGCAATAGAGAATTATTTTTCTATCCCAAAATGTCATTGATAAATTACTTTCTAAGCTGTCCCTTTCTTTTTCATACATTTTATAGTCTAACCAACATTTTAAAAAAATCTCAGCCTTTTCTATCTACTACCTACAAGTATCAAACTTCCCTGTCTTGAACAAGCCTGAATCCAACTACAAATTCATCTAAGTGAAATTAATATTTGAGACATGGCATAGTCTGAATTCAGTCCAACGCATTGAACTAAAACTACTTTAATGAACTGAGATTAATTGTTGGTGATTTTATGTCAATGGGAAGTGGATTGGACATCCATTCTTCTTCTGAAATGCTGTGAAGCATGTGACAAAACTGACGATGATACTCAGAGATTTGGGAGGGGGAAGAGGATTGTTTCTGGGTGATGCTAAAATAGTTTCCCTTCCTAAATAAGTAGCGATAGGCATCTTTATGTACACTGGTAGATTCTATGCTTCTGGAGTCCCACAAAGATCAATTCTTTTTAGTCCTTTTCAGTGTCAACATAAGCTACATTAAATGAATTCTTGATTTTATCTGGAATATGCTGTCCCATCTCATGATAACTGGACCTTTGTTATTTTCATCTGTTGCCAGCTTTCACATGGAGCACAACAGTACCACCCATCTGGGCACAAGACCTTCAATGCTTAAAAGACCCTTAAATGAGGGTTAATTTGTCATGCAATTGGTCACTTTTAAAGTGCCCAGCAGCAATGCACTTCTGTCAGGGCACAACTGTAGAGCACTTTAAAGGGACTCATCACAAATGTCACTTTGGTCAGTGCCCTAAGAGTCATGCTGTCTAGCATTGCATTTAGTAACCAAATATTCTTTCTTTAAATTCCTTTCCTACTGCTTGTGTGAAAAAGGTAGTCTTTGTACGCAAGATTGTGCATGAGGTTGTGTAGCCTATAAATTATCCTAAGTGATGGTGTGATAATAGTGTAATACTAAAGGCTTTCACCAAACCTGACAAAAATTGGCTCAGATGAAGGATTTCTGGAGCTAGAGACACCCTTCATTTGTCAAACCTGCACTCACCTGAGTGATGCAAAGTATTGTAGTGGGAATTCATGTGGATAAGGGTTTGCAGTACCCAGCCTGTAGTATGCATACATACAGTGTAACACTATGGTTACAAATCTGGCAGTGTGTTTTCTCCCCTTATAGAGATTACTCGAAGTGCTTGTACTTTGTTTTTGTCTTTGGCTAATATAGGGATTAATGCCACTTTAAGGAAATTCCATAAAATGTATTAGAGATTTACATTTTACACATATTGCAAAATGTTTTTGACACTTCAAAGGTATTTGGTTTGGAAACCCTAAATGTCATGTAGAACAAACACACACAGGGAATCTTAAATCCCTAGTATTTGTCATTCTCTTCCTTTTATCACCTATCATATTCTATACACACATATACAGAAATTGTTAAGGTAATAAACCACAATATGCATGTTTACAGTATTTAACAGCAACCACATATGTTCTGTATTCAGAAGGCATGACCATTAGTCACTGCTATGAGTGCAACAGCTGGAGTCAAGTCAGATACACTTCTGGAATTTTTTTCTATCCCTGAGGTGACCACAGCAAAGTATGCAGGACTAAATTTTTCCATGATTCTAACATCCCAAACTGCAAAAGACAACTGGAAGTCATGAGGTACCAGCAAAACCTAAGATTTTGCAAGGTAGATATTTATTCTTGAACGTTTTCTTTAAAATAGTAAGTTTATATATTGTTTCAAAAAGATGTTCATCTGTTAATACTAGAAAACTAAACACTCTGATATCCATAACAGGAATAGCAAGAATGATGGGAGTTAGTGTCTTCATGTTTTGAAGAGACTTCTTAGATCTTAAATCCTCCGGTTGTTTCTAATACAGATTCTACTCATGTTTGTTGCTAGACTCTGAATTAAGTCAAATATTTATGAAATCTGCCCATTTCTGACAGGTTTACATGCAAAAACTGACAAGGAAAGATAAGGTCCAAGTTTAAACCCAGGCACTCTGAGTCCTTTTATCATTTTTTACCCTTTCTTCTGAGTGCTGTGTACATTTGAGAGAATGAGTAAATAGTACTTCATTTTGAAGAAGCTCTGAGTCAATCCAAATAACTTGCTAGTCAAAGGTCCTGGAGTGGAAGGTTATATTGATGCCAAGTGTCACTTGGCCTGCCATGTTAACAAAGGTGAAAGACAGTCTGGCTAAGACAGTCTGGAGCCTGCCCTGCTCATTCCCTATTCCAGGGGTAGGCAAAATATGGTCCACGGGCCACATCCAACCCACCAGGCAATTTCATCTGGCCTGTGGGCACCCACCAATTAATTGTACCCTGCTCATCCAGCATGCTTCACTAACACTCCCATGCAAAGTGGAGCCTCTGAGGTAGGGGGACCCACATATGAGGTGCAGGACTCGCATGCACCTTCCACTGGGAAGCAGGAAGAAGGGCTCCCCAGCACTTCCAGCAGAATCTCAGGAGATGCATGTCGTGGTAGGGAGCGGAGAAGGCCGCCAGCTCCATTGTGCAGGGCTTCCCCACAATGATACGCAAGTCCCAGGAGCTGTATATGAGACCCATGAGGTAGAGGCAGGCTGGCTTCACTCCACCCGTTGCCACCACCTGCAGCTCCTGGAAATGGTTGGAGCTGCATGCCGCCAGGCAGCTATACCTGCATGGGCCGTGAGCACTCTGAGGGCCCGCTGACTGCTGCTGTTGCCACCACTGGCAGGGGCTGTGCACCATGAGGGGAGTATGTGCAGGGTCACCACACCCCCTACCCTCCCTCATGCTGCACAAACCCCACAAACCCACACCTTTCCCATACCCCTCTACAACCTTCCACATATACACATACCCACCCCCCGCCAACATACCCTGTCCCCCTCCCTGCCATATCCGGTCACAACCCATCTCACATGCCCTCCCATACCTCACCATACACACACACACATATGCACATGACCACATCCCCCACACTCCCTCCCTCCTTACAATATTCAACAGTAAGACTGTTTTTGAGCTATCGTGCAATCACCTCTATATATGCTATGCAAACACACGCACATCAGGACACAAATATTTTAAAAATAAAATTAAAACGTGTTATCATAGATGTTTGACTATTAGTATATGATTTGTTTTTCTTTCCAGTTTCAAGATGGCAACCCCCCCACCCCCACACACACACACACACACGGTACTTCCAGGGCAAGGGGAAGGACTTCTGGTGGCAGAGGTTGGGTTGGAGCAGTACTTTCAGTCCCAAGATGGTGACCAGGGGGCAGGGCTATCATTTCAGCCCTTGATAGCTAACCAGAACTCATTAACCAGTCCTTCAAGTAAAATAATTGCCCACCCATGCCCTAGCCACGTGTCTAGCATGCTCCAAACCTGAAAGTATTATGGTGACCCACTCCAAGCTCAGACCTAGTAGCTGCTGTTAGGGCAAGTTGGAGGAGTCAAGCGTGACTGCAAAGTGATGTGCCCCATGTATTTTCACCACGGATTTCTGGGCCTGGAATGCATCTTTTGGTTCAATTGAACTGAGTACGCTCAGTTCTTTCCTGGCCAGATCACACCGCCACTACGAGGAAGATTTTAATAAGTGCAACGGGATTTGGCGCTCAGTCATTGAGCTGTCGGATTCTACCCAGAGTGAGGTGCAGGAAGGCAAGCCTGTCACATAGGGGTACATAGAAAAAGGGCTACCGGCAATCCACTTTGCCATAACCAGCAAAAATGCTGATAAACGCAAACAATTAAACAAAATATGTGGATCAAACAAAATATATGTTTGTTCAGGGTGCTGTAAAATATTTTATTGCCAATTATTTGGCAACCCTTGCATTACTCAAATGGAGTCAAGCCACTCTTGAGTTATGTTGATCTTACTTTTTAAAAGTGCTGATAAAAACTTTATAGCCCTGACTGCTATCATTTTTTTCTGTCCTTACACATTTCTGTACCCACCTCCAACACAGGGTGAGATCTCTTTATACGGACTGAGCGAAAGTTTTAATTAAAAAAGAATTCTTTTAATTTAACCATTGTTTTATGAAGCAAGCATTGCTACCCACTGAGATACCTCTTAAAATTATAGCAAGGCAGTGCTCTACATTCTGAACTGCTTTAAATCATTGTTTGTTTCAGGTCGTTAACAAAGTAGTAAGCAGACTATTTAACAATGATGCTAAATGTAAATTGTCTATGACAGCAGCCAGTGGTATCCTGCTGACAAATGATAATGTCATTTCAACATGTCCTTAGAGCATGGTAATTACTGCTGTATTCATGAATGTATATAGCTTGAAGTTTACCTGATTTGAATATGAAAAGCTCTCTGGAAAGTTCATATATGCTCTGTGCACTGCGCATGTGCAGCATGAAGTGTTAGTCTTGACTATCTGCAAAAAATAATGAATTCAGTTTCAACTGACCTCAGGCATTCCTCTGTGTTCTCCCTGCAACACTGACATGAGAGCCTTCATGGAATGCAAAATGAGGTTGCTTTAACTTCCATATCTTACAAGATGAAATGAAAAACATTAGTATTGCAGGTTAGGCCATCTACATCTTGCAAAGTAAACCGATAACATTTGTTGTCACTCTCTTTGCATACAGGAATGCGTTTTTCATGGTTAAAAATTTGTAATGCAGTGCATTGAAACTTCTGCTTGAAGATGTTGGGATGATTTCTTTTTTGGTTTAGGGAGGCATTACTTCAAAGGGATCCATGTTGCAATAACATTGACAGCAGCAAGCAATCTTCTCAGGCCTATGTAAATTGGGAGAAGATGATAAAAAGTCTTAGTAGAAATATTCTTCAAGGATCATGTGAGAGAAGGGACAGATATGCACAGGTCACTTGGTTTTAGGAAAAATGCAGATAAGAGACTGGTAAACCTGGTATCCATAACATCATTGCTATTTCTTCAGAGGGGAGAGCAGAAGCTACAAGTGAATCCATCAAATTCTACTGTAACTTGTTAAAAAAGAAAGAACAATTCAAAACATTAGCCTATCCAGAAAACACATCCTTTTGGGTATTTCAGCATTGTTTCATAGTTTCATAGTTGGTAGGGTCAGAAGGGACCTGAGCAGATCATCAAGTCCAACCCCCTGCCATGGGCAGGAAAGAGTGCTGGGGTCAAATGACCCTGGCAAGGTGTCTATCTAGCCTCCTTTTAAAGACCCCCAGGGTAGGAGCCAGCACCACTTCCCTTGGAAGTTGGTTCCAGATCCTAGCCGCCCTGACTCTGAAGTAGTGCCTCCTGATGTCTATCTTGAATCTACTTTCCATCAACTTATGGCCATTACTCTTTGTTACTCCCAGTCTTGCTTGGGGGAACGGACACTGTCCCACTGCCTGCTGGACTCCCTGGGTCAGTTTATAGATGGCCACCAGATCCCCTCTCAGCCTTCTCTTGTGAAGGCTAAACAGGTTCAGGTTCCGCAGCCTCTCCTCGTAGGGCCTGCCCTGCTGACCCCTGATCATGCGAGTGGCACTCCTCTGGACCCTCTCGATGTTGTCCACATCCTTCCTGGAGTGCGGCACCCAGAACTGGACGCAGTACTCCAACTGCAGTCTGACTAATGTCACATAGAGGGGGAGGATCACCTCCTTGGACCTGCTTGTGATGCATCTGCAGATGCATGACAAGGTGTGGTTAGCCTTCCTGACCGCATCCCCACATTGGTTGCCCATGTTCATGTTGGAGTCTATAATGACTCCAAGATCCTTTTCTGCCTCTGTACTGACAAGAATGGAGTTCCCCAGCCTGTAGGTCTGCTGGTTCTTCCTCCCTAGGTGCAGTACCCTGCACTTGTCAGTGTTGAATCCCATCTTATTCTCACCCGCCCACCTCTGTAACCTGTCCAGATCCAATTGCAGGCTTTCCCTCCCTTGTAGCATGCCTACTTCTCTCCACATCTTGGTGTCATCTGTGAATTTGAACAAGGTGCTTTTCACCCCCTTGTCCAAGTCGCTGATGAAGATGTTGAACAGTGCCCAAGGACTGAGCCGTGGGGGACCCCATTGTCCACATCCCTCCAAGTCAAAAATGACCCATTCACCACCACTGTCTGGGTGCAGCCTTCCAGCCGACTGGTGACACATCTGACTGTGTAGGCATCAGCACCACAATCTCCTAATTTTTCAATGAGAATGGGGTGAGAGACAGTGTCGAAGGCCTTCCTAGAATCCAGAAAGACTACATCCACTGAGATACCTGCGTCCAAAGATTTTGTGACCTGGTCATAGAAGGCCACCAGGTTGGTCTGACAGGACCTGCCTCTAATGAACCCATGTTGGTATACACTCTCCTGCTTGCCCCTCGCAGCTGTGCACCTGGATAATTTTCTCAAAGAGCTTCCCCAGAACCGAGGTAAGTCTAACAGGCCTATAATTTCCTGGGTCTTCCTTCCTCCCTTTTTTGAAAATGGGGACCACACTGGCCCTTTTCCAGTCCTCTGGCACCTCACCAGAGCACCACAAGTGCTCGTAAAGTTGTGCCAGGGGTCCCGCAATGACCTCTGCTAATTCCCTCAGCACTCTGGGCTGGAGATCATCAGGACCTGCTGATTTGAACATGTCCAGTCCCACCAGAAGTTCCCTGGCTAGGTCCTCACTGACCCTGGGCCTGGCTGTGCCTCACCTGGGACCATCAGGGATCCTGGGGGGTGGGGAGTGGGTCCCTGCTCAGAAAAATGGAGGCAAATAAATTGTTAAATAGGTTAGCTTTGTCATCTGGCAAGACCACCAGATTTCCTAGTGTGTTCTGCAGAGGCCCCACATTACCCAGAACCTTCTTTTTACTCCCCTATGTGTTTAAAAAAAGGATTTCTTGTTATCCTTGATCTGGGTTGCTAATCCCAGTTTTATCTCTGCCTTGGCTTTCTTAACAGCCCCCTACAATCCTGAGCAATGGAGGTATAGTCCTCCCTGGTGATGGCCCCTCCCTTCCATTGGGTGTACACCTCCTTTTTAGCTCTGACACATTCCTGGATGCTTTTGGTTAGCCATGGGGACTTTTCAGCACTCTTGTCCCCTTTGAACCGTGTTGGGATTGCCACCCTTTGGGCTTAGAGAATCATCTCCTTCAGGAACGACCACTCTTCTAGGAGTCCCAACTCCCCACTCCTCTGGGACCCCAGTGCCTCCTCAACTAGTCATGTTGTATATCATCTGGCATGTTTGTTTCTTTTTTTCTTTTTTCTAAACGATGTATACTTGTTTCCTCAAAGTGTTTGGTTAAATTTACAAAACTAGTCCAAAAGGTATACAACTTGGTTTAGTGTCAAATCCAAACACCCAGAGATTTTTCCAACCTTCGAGAAAGCTAGAGCAACATCAAAAACTAATGAAAAGTGCAAAAAGGACAATAACTAGAATTCTCCTTTACCTGAAAAAGCCTGAGGTAACTAATTTCATGTCTCGTAATTAGAAGGTAATTTTTCCTTCTGGCATTTTAAAAACAGTTCCCTAGGAATAGATTTAAAAATCTGTTTTGCTCCCTAAATTTGAGTTGCACTTGGTATAGAATTTGCAGGGTTGTACTTGTTTGGGAAAGGAAGTTCTTTGTACTGTCACTCTTTTGCCTGGCGGGCAAGCAGTTTGGCCATTGCCCTGATGCAGCATTCTAATATTATAAAAGCCTTAATCTGTCTGTTTATCTGTAATGCTTTATTCACACTCTGATTGGTTGTTTTGGCAGCGAATCACAATGCTTACTGAAACAACCCATCAGAGTGCTCTACACAGACAGAATTGCTGCCATGACAGTGGGGACTGAGAGCCAGCAGAGATGGGGAGGAAGTGGAGGGGAGGGGAGCAGGAAGTGGGGAAGGAGGCAATGGCAGTGTAGGGCACTGGGTTGCAGCTGTGGCCATTGCGTGCAAGCTTCCTCCCCTCTCCCATGTCTGGGAGGTGGTGGCACCTCAGGGTGGAGTGGCAGTGGGTGTGCACAGAGCCAGAGGCAGAGCAGCAGCAGTGCAGGGCAGTGGGCGCTCCATCCCTGTCCCCCCGCCCCGTCATTCTTGACAGGCAGTTGGCTAGTAGTGTCAAAATGCCCCATGGTGTATAGTCCACTAATTAGTGCTGTGGAAAATGTGCCCTGTTCAATTTGGATTCAGATTCAGCCCAGATTTGGATCACTGTCCCTGATTCAATTTGGCCGAATCCAAATCTAATGATTTGATGCTGATTTGGTAAATCAGCGACACGGGCACAGGCACAGCATTAAAGGTTTTTCTACATACCTTGACGTACCAGCGTGGCTGTGATCCCTGTGATGCTGGGGCAGGTGCAACGTCCCACAGCAGCATGGAGGGAAGGGGTGCTCTTCAGCATGTTTGGCAGCGAACCCAGAAATGGACCAGAAGTACTTCCGATCCACTTCCAGGTCTGCTGGAGAGCACCTTGGGGGGCACCCTGATACCCCCTGGCCCCGTGATCATCTGCAGGGGAGCCCTGGGTGCCCCCAACATATCCAGGAGGCACCAGTCACTGAGTTGGGGGGGGATGAGGAGGGGCCCCCAGTACACTCCCCGGTGGACCAAGAAGTGGACCAGAAGTACTTCTGGTCCACTTCTGGGTCTGCTGCGGAGCGTGCTGGGAACTCCCCTGAACTGCTGTGGGATGCTGCATCTGCCCCAGCACCACAGGGTTCAGAGCTCCTGCTACCTAGAGGTATGTAGAAAAATCATTTAAAGCTTTCTCTATGACAGAATGGCCAAATCTGTCTGAATCAATTCAGAAGGTTATGAATTGATTCGGAGAGATTAAAGGGTCCTCCAATTCAATTCAGATTTGGGGATTCGGCCACCAAATTGGGCCAAATCTCCGCTTAATCAAATCATGGACCAAAGCTTTGCACAGCCCTACTACTAATGTCCCCTTCACCCATCCATGTCTCAGATGTGTTGTCTCACCCTGGAGCTCTGGATTGGTGGTATAGTTTCACACAAACTGAGTGATTAGTGAAGCCTTCAGGGACTTTTCAATGCGACATACTTTTAAGTTTATGGTCCAGATGTTACTCCCACTATATAGTCCAGCTTTGTTGTTATTCTACTTAGGATTTTTTTTCCCGCAGAATTATCATAGCTTTGAGCTTCATCCTCCCATCCAGTGTTTAAAAGGATGTATCCAGTATGACTGCTCCTCTATCACAGAAGTTCCCACAATCAGATGATATTTCTTTTAACGGCTATCCAGAAAAGCTATGACAAAACGCTTATATTCATGGCCAAGACTCCTGGGTCCATACACTTTAAGAGCATGAAGTATTTTTTTAAAGCTTTCCTAACCGTCTCTATTTCCAAAAAAGTGTACTTCTCACACATGGCCCAGGCCAGAGCTATAATTTAAGGTCCTCCAAAAGCTCTAGAGCAGTTACATAATAAAAAATAATTATTCTCTAATAATAAAATATGCAATTGACAAGGAAAAATGTGTGAATAATTTATTTAGTTATTCAGCCATTCATAAAGGTGATCAAATGGAACAGTCACTCTCTGAATAATTAAGAAATGCAGATCTGCTAAAATTTATAGTGAATAACATTGGAAACAAATTATTTAACCAGCTTTTATTGCTTCAGATTAACATTAGCGGGATTAACTGTTTAGTATTAACCTAATTCTGAGTAAGTGGTTTATTGCTCTGTTAAGCCCCATCTTTGCATATTGATTATCTGTTGGTTCTTTTATTGTCTTTCTTTTTTTTTTGTATATTTTCCTTTTATTTCATTTTCTTTATCTTCCTTTATTCCATTATTTCTTAAACTCAAGGCCTGAACTTGATCACATATTATTACATGATTCAAGTGTAATGTCACTCCTGTTCTGCAGCTTTCTTATTGGAGACAGCTTCACAGGTTTCAATAGTGTTTAATATGGATATAAATGTAAAAATATAAATTGGGTGAATTCAGTAAAATGTGTGACCTGTGGAGGTAATAGACTCCTATACAGAATCGTCCTTCCACTTTCTTTTTGTGATTATTTCATGTCATCCTTTTACAATTAACTTAGACAGTAATTCGTATCTGTACACTATTGGGCAATGGTTCTGTTCTTTTATAGGAATTAGTGAGTGAAGGAAAACTATAAAATATTGACTCATACAAAATTAGGGTGGGAAAACTGATGAATCTGATGAAATTCCACAGTGCCCTTAAAGATCTCAGCATTTAGATACTCTAATTTTAGGTACAATTATAAAATGTGTTTCCATGGTGTTTCAGCTATTAAAACTCTCCAGTTCTCTCTCTCAAAGCTTCAACCTGGGTATTGGTGGTGGTGGTGGTGTTTTCTTCAGGAATACAGAATTGCAAGGACCTTCTGAATGTTCGAGTCCAGTTGCTTTCATAAAGAGATCAAGCATCGTTTTAAGCTAGTAAGGATTTTTTGCCCTTTTCCCCACCCTGGCCTTATTTTCTTTACTTTATAGGCAGCAGTCATGCCCTGTTTCAGACTTTATTCTGACCTGCTGTGCTTACTATAATTATGGAGGTCAAGTTACCTGTGTTTAAGCACTGTACTTGCTCCACTCCCATTATACAGTTCCACCCCCAACTTTATAAGTTTGTTTTCAAAAGCCTTGCTACCCAATCTATAAGTACACATGCCATTTCTTTTAGAATTATGGGATGGAAATTATCTATTCCCCATGACTTGAGTACATTATGTTCTTTGAGTTTTGCTTTCACCATGTTTGCGATGATATCAATTTCTGTACCATCCTACACCCATTCCCGTTCACTGATTTGGTCCCGTGGTCAATATGATCCAACAGAACCAAACTACTCATTTAATTTTGGGGCCATACTTACATTAACCTTGTCTCTACCCGTTCCTTAGCACATCGCTTCTTCCTTTCTCATTCTTTTTCTTATTATCATTTATATGGTTGAAGAACATTTTGCTTTAAAACTAAAAATTCCTAAAAACAGTTTTATAACTTTATTTCCTGGTTGTGTGGGTGTGGGAGTGGGAGGGGGGTGTTCTTCCTTTTGTTTTTTTTCCCCTTTCTGACAGAGTCTCTGAGCATTCATGTTATCTATCTTAAGGTAGTCTGGAGCCCTTCACTACAAATTATTTGCCCTTTGTCAAGATACAGATTTCAGGTGCAATGTCCAGAAAAGCTGCAAAAAGCTAAGCTTCTTCCATATCTATGTCCCTAAGTTCCTCAGTCAATTATTTTTGTTAGCAAAACTCCCCTTTGCAACAAAGAGTCCTTTTCTTTTTCTTTTACAGTATTTATTTGTATGCCACATGTCCCACTCTGGGCTGGCCCAAGGATTTTTGCCAACCTAGGCAAACACAATTCTGCCACCGTCCCTTTTCCTTCTGACGGAAATGAAATCGAAAACTCAGGACCTGCCAAACATGTGCACTGCCTGCCTGCCCAGAGTGCTGGTTTTGCTGCTGTAGGCAGCCAGCTGTGTGGCCTGTATGTTTATGCCAGCCTTGGCCACACACTTCCCAAAGAGCGAACAGACCTTGTTTTGGGAAGCAGAATGAAGAAAAAAAGATTTTTCCAGAATCCTACCTGCCGTAGCATGGGGCACACCATGGCTGAATGCTCTGGCTGCATGAAGGACAAAGGAAAGTCTATTGTTCACTATGACTCTCAGTTCCCTTGCTGTTCCCTAACTACAGTTTTAACCCTCTCATGGCTGCTTTCAAATTGGCAGCAGCTTTTGGCTGCACCGCATCTCTCTCCATGTGGGCAGATGACCACATTATAGGGTCCCTTCTGGCAGTAATTCCAATGTTTCCAGGTCTCTACTCTGGTGCAGAAATTGGCTTGCTTTCTTAAGCACACACGCCGCACTTTTGGAGGCCGAGTTTTCTGGGAAAAGGGTGCATGTAGTGTGCAAATAAATATGGTAATTTAAATAGATTCAGCGAGTGATAGCATAACCCCAGGTTATTTTCTACAACCTGCTAATCTATAATGTTCTTGATTACCAAACACCAAGTATAAAATTATAACACATTCTATTGGTTGTTCAATGACCATTTTGAAGAAATCCATCAGTAATTGTGCTGTTGCTAGAAAGATTTGTTCTTCCATCTGTATTTGGGAAGTAGAAGTCTCCCATAATTAAACTGTTTGGAGTAGCATTTATACCTTTAATTACATTATAGGGCTGTCTATCCATGCCCAAATCTGGCCCTGTAAATCTATAACAGACTTCCAGAAACACCTCTTTTAAGTATTCATCTCCAAATTGATTGTAACCCAAATGATGTCTTTTTCAGCCTTACTGTTGTGCCATTAATGTAAAATATAAGCCTTCACCTTTATCTTCATATTGCTCATTCCTGAAAAACATATGCCTTTCAATACCTGTGTTCCAGTCATATTGGAAATGTAACCATGTTTTTGTTATCCCAATAAAATCCACTTTCCCATTCTACACAAGTAATACGCTTAGCTTATTAATAACCTTCTCATGTCAGATTGGTATATGGCATGCTTTGTGTGGAATTCGTTAGTGTTGATTCATATCATGGGAAGATTTGATTGCTGCTGGTTGGAATCTGCTTTCGGTGAGCTGGGCATACATCTGGTAAAATCTCAATGTGCTTATTTTTTAATATGTAAGAGCTGTTTGAGTGGCACATTGATTTGCTTTTGCATTTTAAGGTGAAATCATGTTCTTTTATTTCAAGACTTGGTCTTTCTGATTTTTTTTTTAATTTTGAAACAGGAGTGTGTGTACAATATGCATGTGTGTGTACACACACACACACATATAAAAATAGAAATGCGTAGAAAGGCAAGTGGCCAGTGCTAGGAACGATGGTAAACACGTATGCTCATTCTAAAGAAATATAGAAGATTTAAAACTTGTTGAAAACATTTTTAACTTGGTGTGTGCTCCAAGTGCTTTGCTGAGTTGCTAATGAAATTTGTTTCTGGTAGCTTGAGAATGGTATTTAAAGGTTTGCTTTTGGGGAATTAGATTATTGATGTATACATATGCATTAGAATGGTTTAGGATGGGCAGCAGGGGTTAGTTGATTTTTAAGAGACTGGGTTTCTCAGTAAATACAGAGTTTCTCAGCCTTCAGAAGCAGACAGGATGTCTAACAAACAAGGACACATAATCTGAGAAACCAGGGGCATGTACCACACTGCTCTGTAACATGAGATGAGGTGGCACCAGCTCAGAAGGCCAAAGAGGGGGGCTGATGGAACATAACATAGATGGTGAGATGAACACAGAGAGAGACCAATCGGCAATTTCCATGGATAAAGAGTCATCAGGAATCATCAGAAGGGAAGAAGAATACAAAAGCAGAGACTTGAGAGTGACAAAGGGTCCTCCGCCTGGGTCTCTCCCCATCCTCCTTCCTGAGAGGGTTCCCTGTCCCCCAAAAGGGGCCCCTGAGACCACCATGGAGAGAGGACACACCACCAGCCAGTCTCATCCACTCCATTGAAGAAGGGGGAGGTTAAGGCCTCAGCATCCCACCTCCAGGCTGCTGACCTGTTGACATCTGACACCTAAGAGAACCTCAGAGTGAAGCCTGCATCCTGGCCAGATGTACTTTGACTCTGATGACAGTCCTAGAATTGGTAGATATAGAGAATTGTTTGATTGCTTATATCACTTCTTTTCTGTTATCACTGTGTATCAATACATTTGCCTATTATTGAATGGAAAGGTTGTGGTCAGTCTGAAAGTGGGTTCCCCCCCACCCCCGGTGGGTAATAAGGCATTTGGGTCCTAAATCCAGAGCCAACAGTTTCTTCCTTTTTGAATTATTCATCTTTTCTTCTGGTGTGTTTTCATTTTCTTTCTGGGGGTTTCATTAATGACAGGCTACATGAGTCACTGTAAAAATATGAAAACTAAAGTGTCCTTTTTCTAGGGGAAGAGTTTTTTCCTCACCGTGCCTGGTAGGGAACCAAGCAGTTCCTAGGGTGATGGCTCTCTATCTGTAGGTAAACATCTGATCACATTCTAGTAGATGTGCTTGTCTTCTGAGATCCTTGCTTCTGCTCCCACTCAAGTCCATAGCAATTTTGCCATCACATAAAATTGAGCCAGACATCTGCTGGGAGGAGCAGTTGGCTAAGTCCGAGAGGTCCCGGAGGTTCCTGGCGGAGCTGCAGGACCTTCACTTGGTCCAGGAGGTGTATGGCCCCACCAGGGGGGATGCGCTGCTGGATCTGGTCCTGGCCTCGGGGGATGATCTGATTGGAGGGCTCCAGGTACGAGACTCCCTGGGAGACAGCAATCATCACCTGATAGAATTTGCTGTCCAGTGCAGTGTAGCTAGGACCCACACTATGACTAGGGTCCCAGAATTCAAAAGGGCCAATTTCAGAGAGCTCAGGAGACTAGTTGAGGAGGCGCTGCAGGACTGTAGGGTTGAGGACGTGGGCGTCCACAAAGGATGGGCATTACTTAAGGAGACGATCCTCTGAGCCGAAGGGGTGACCATTCCTGCCCGATACAAGATGGGCAAAAGTGCCCGGAAGCCCCCATGGCTTAATAGGGATATTTGGGGGACCCTGAGGGCTAAGCGAGAGGGGAGCTGTGACATTGACCCCTACATGGTTGAATGCATCAGAAACTGGCTGACGGGGTGCTCCCAGAGAGTGGTGGTGGATGAGTCGTACTCGACCTGAAGAGATGTGAGAAGCGGGGTCCCCCAGGGCTCGGTCCTTGGGCCCACGCTGTTCAACATCTTCGTTGCTGACTTGGACAAGGGGGTGGAAAGCAAGCTATCCAAGTTTGGTGACGACACCAAACTGTGGGCTGAGATGGGGACACCAGAGGAGAGGGAGAGGCTGCAGTGGAATCTGGGCCGACTGCAGGAGTGGGCAGACAAGAACAGGATGGGATTCAATGTGGACGAGTGCAGGGTGTTGCATCTGGGGAGAGGCAACCCCCAGCACACATACTGGCTGGGAAGCTCCCCTCTTGCTAGCACGGTGGAGGAATGGGATCTTGGCGTCATTGTTGATG
>JAGPOW010003316.1:1671265-1688313 GCA_030014935.1 Caiman crocodilus | reverse complement strand
GGGAAGTTGTTCTTGCTCCTACCTTGGGCATCTTCAAGAGTAGATTAGATAGGTACTTGGCTGGGATCCTGTGACCCTGGCACTCGTTCCTGCCATTGGTGGGGGGTCAGATTAGATCCCTAGAAGACTAGGCCCCTTCTGACCCTAGATACTATGAGTCACAGCCTTTAAATGCTCCTTTGAGGTGATGGTAAATATTTACTTCAAAGTGCTCTGTGTCATTGGACCCCATCGACTTAAGCAGAACAGCAGCAGTTTCCATTTTTCAACAAAAAAAGTTTCTTCTGACAATTGAGGGTTTGCTTAATCCCCCAGGATTGGGGCCTTAACTCTAAAAGGAATAGAAAAACCTACAGACAAAAGATTGCAGTAGTTTTTTTGTACAGGATGCCAACAATAGAAAAGATAATAACAGCTGTAATAAAAAATTGCCTTTTTGAATATTTAAACAAATTGAAATGTAAGTTAGTATTACAGTCCCATCTGTCAGGGATCTCTATTCTTAAAAATGAGCAAGCCTCCCTATTTTCTTTTTAAGAAAAGAAAACAAATCCCATAAGGTTCTCTTCAGCAAATATTTTGTAATTCTTTTCATGGCAAAACACAGATGGCCACTCTGCAGCAGTCCAGATGCTGTTGCAGGAAGTTTAAGCTCTCTGTGGAGCCATTTGAAGGGTGTCTGTGGGTGCTGCTTGCTAGTGAAGCTATGTAAGGTGGGGGGGAAAAAAAACACTTAATTCTTGCTTCCTTTCACAAAGACACACTTACAAATGTGTGCAGCTACAAAACACATCAGTGAGAAAGTAGCTTTTTTCATGCTATGCATAAGCTTTGCTTTCAGCAGGAGTAACAATTGTGTCACCTTAGCTTCGACAGCTTTCATCCTGTTCAAGGATAACTCTTACATTCAAGTGTGTATGCAGAATGCATCACTAGAATTTCCCTGTCTAACTCATGGACGCTAGTCTGACTGTATCAAATGGCCAGATTGTGTCAGTTGCACAGAAATTGCCTTTAATAAAAAAAAAACCCAACAGTGTATGGTAATTTTAGGAGACAGAGACTAATGGAGCAAGTGATTCTATTTGCTTTGTAGATTTGCACTTTGCAGCCTAACTAAATCAGATTACAGCATGAGCTTTCATGAGCCCGAGGTCACTTCATCAGATGCAGGGAAAAGACATGGACAGACAAGTATATAAAATGGAGATGGTGATTTGAATATGAAAGGCAGGGAGAAAAAGGGGTTGGGATAGTTCTGGGAGAAGCAAACAAGTAGTATCCGTAGGAGCAAAAGGGTCACAAAAGCTATCCAGGTAATGGGATAAGTCCCTGTTTAAACCATGCTTGATGCAATCTGTTCTGTGGATGATTTACAATTTCCTTTTCAGGTTGTGGGGGGGATGTTTGGGGTTTGTTTTGTTTTGTTTTTGAAGTTTTACTGCCCACTGCCCTGAGGTTCAGGGAAGTTGAGGTGTTGTGCAACAGGCTGGTGTCTTTCTGAAGATGATATCAAGGATCACCTTGTCTGTCTAATGTAGCAAGAAGAGGGGCACTCTAAGCAGGTGATGGCATATATGATTTTTGTAGAGCTGTACGTGAATGAATCTTTTTATATATCATGTTGTTTGGCCCAGTGATTACATGGTCTGTGTTCATGAGGGGATACAGCTGGCATCTGGTTCCATTGCAAGGCCTGGTGCCTTGGTGAGAATGGCAGGTAGCTAGCACGTTGCTTGAGAGATGCTGTTTGAAGTTGGGGGAGCTTTCCGTAAGCCAGACCAGGGTTCTCCCCTTGAGGTGGTTGTCCTTTTCCAGAAGGGGTTGGAGGTCATTAATGATGTATCTAAGGTTGAATGCCAATCTGACATCAGCTCCAGAAAGACTGCCATCTCATGAAGGGATCTCAGGGTCACACAAGCTTATACAAAGCAAATATACATAAATCTCTTATTTGTTGGTCTGTAAAGTGTAAATCTACCCCAACTTGTGCCTAACTTCAGACTGACAAAGCTAATCACCTCTGCATGGGCAACTGGTGCTGCCTTAGTTGGGGGGGCACGTCCCCCCATGGCCAGTCGCAAGGCCTGTTGCTGCTGCCGCCTTGCAGGAGTGGCTGCGGCTGCTTCTGGGAGTGCAACGGTGTCCCACTCCCCAGCCGGCACTTGCATTCCCGCCTGCCCCATCCTAAGCAGTGAATGCAGCTTGTCAGGGGGTGCACGTGCACCCCCTGTGCGTCGCCACTGGACCTCTCCTTGCTTTGCTGGCAAGAGTAAGTTAAGGCACACATCCATATGCTACAAGGATGTGACAATTGCTTTCATTAGTATAGATAATATAATGCACAGCGCCATGTTAAGAGCTGGAATATTTGCTCTAGGCAAAATGAAAGCTGATTCTATTTATTCTGACCTATCTCACAGTTGTTTGAAACAATTTGACTTGTTATCACTGCAATAGTTAATAAATGACCAATTTTTTTGTGTTAATACAGGCGTAGCCCATGTGAACTATGTAGCATATGAGATGTACCCTTGTGGAAAGAATCTTTAACTCTACCTAAAATGGAATAATTCAGAATGATGTAGACATTTAAGAATGGGCTTGTGGAAGGTTTTCTTCATGGTAGCTGCCATTTTCACTGGACTTCTTTTTCTTTTTTTTCCTTTTAAAACTTTACAAGACTTGAGGTCTTGTCTTGTCCAATTCCCTATTCCCCCATGCCCATCCCTTAACTAATCCTACACTTCAGGGCTTCTGTTACTTGCCTGTAAAAAGCAGGAAGAAATTTGCTTTCTTTGTATGAATAACTTGACTCCGGGGTATGTAAGGGAAGGGTTACCTTTCTCTGAAGCATCAGAGATAGAGCAAGATGTACTTATGCTAATGAAGTGATTGAGAAACCCCTGAGATTTGCACAGTATAACGCTAAGCATGTGACCAAATCTACACAAGATGCTACATCACCATAGAATACAAGATACAGTGACGTAACTCATCATTACGGTGAGGTAGTGTTGGCAGACATTAACCATGATGCCACTCAGTAGGGTCGGAAACAACTCGTGCACTGCTGGGACTGCACAGTCATTTAGTACTTGCTTTAGCAAGTTCTTATAGGTAACTAACAGAAGCTTTAGCAAGTACTAAATGACTGCTCAGTACCAACTGTGCAGTGGGGCGCACGGTAGACATGACCACTGATTACCAGATTTATTGGCAAGAAGGATTTTTTTTTTCTCCAGCTCAGGCTCCCTCTACATATTACAGGTATCATGCTATTTACTGGTTTAATTGCACAATTACCTTGACACCAGCTACATGTGCAAAGTAGTTATGTTGTCAGAAAAAGCTCTGACCAGCTTTAAAATTAGACTTCGAAGATGGGTACTAACCTTATTCGCTAACACGTTTGTGTACTAACACCTTTTTAACTGGTTGCTATCAAGCTTTAATTTGCACGTGTAAGAGGGTACCCCCTGCAGCTGCAAGCCCTGTCAATGTGGTTGGTCTGTAGGTGTATGGAACACATAGGGTGGAGAGATTGTGGCTGCCATGGTCTTCAAGCCCTGGGGGTGCATGGGGCACACGCCTGCAGCTGGGAGTCCTTCAGTTGAGAGGGCTCCCAGCTGGGGGAGCTTGCTCTTGCCTGTGCAGAGGGATCCTGGGATCAGGCTCCCCCTGCACTGACAATAAGACATGATGGGATCTAATACACAGTCCAACACATGCTTCCTGCCATCCATATGTGGCATGGCAGGATGAATAACAATGTGGACCACATATTAAATCTCATCGCACCTTTACCTGCACATGTAGAGGGTCCCTCAGATTGGCTAGACACAATGAGGTTTAGAGGGAAATGGGATCTGCTGCTTCTTTCCTCCCATCTTACACTAGTACAGTAAAGTTTGGTGAACTTTCCTGAAGTCCAAGGTAGACCAGGATGGAGTAGTGGAGACTAGGCCTGCACAAAGCAGCCTATTTGATTCAGATTCAGCCAATTTGGGGAACAGTGATTCAATTCATTGATTTGTATCACTGTCCTGAATTGATTTGGCCGAATCAGATTTGAAAGATTCAGTGCTGGTTCGGTGTGATTCGGTGATTCGGCCATAGACTATAATAAGAAATCACTAAAATACCTATTACTTTGTCATTTGTTTCCAGAATTGAATGAAACAGCAAGGGTGGTAGCCCAAAGATCTCAAAGATCTTACAGGTCTGGGCTTTCCCTAGCCAGGACTTTGTGCACATGTGGTCTCTGGGGGTTTTCAGGTGCCTCATTAACATGGTTCACAGTTTTGGCATTTCCTGCAGCTGCTGCACACTTGGCAGTCCCACCAGGCCTCCCTACCGTGGCAGGGTGCAGTTTTAGGTTATACCCAGAAGCTGGGGCCTCCTCCTTCCCCATAGCCCCAATCTATATCTCCAAGTTCATCCTGGCATGGGAGCTCAGCAGGGAGATGAGTTTTCAGCCCTGCTGGCTGGTGAAAAACTGCTGCCTCCAGCTCTGACAGCAGAGCATTAAATGGTTGTCAAATAAAATTAAAAAAGCAAATGGGTGCAGAGTGAGGATGGTGGCACTCACTCCATCTACATATGGAGTTTGGAGAAACCCAGAAGTGGGAGGTTCACCTTCAGGAACACCAGCTGCTCTACCAAAGTAGGATTCAAGGAGGTGTGGTGGGGTATCACAACATCCCCAGCAATGCTGAACACCCTCTTGCTAAGAATACTGGTCGGTGGATGGGACAGGTATTTCTGGGCAACTGAAACCAGATCCTGCCACATCTGGCTGTGGGTTGCCTAATAGGCCAAGAGGTCTCAGTGCAGTGGCTCCATGTCCTCAGTATGATAGGTAGCCACTGAGGCCTCCACACTACCTGCAGGATGCTGGGGTCTGGTACGTCTGGACCCCACCATTGAAACCAGGCCCTTGGCTCACATATCAGTGGTTGTGGTGGAGGATTCTGGATGATGCTTGGAGTGCTGGCATGGGAAAGTGGATTCCTCTCTTCCACATCCCCTCATTTCTGCCCTTCTACTTTTCTGATTGTTCACCAGCACCTTCATCCAATGATCAATAATTTTGCTGCTGCAGATGTTCCCCTTCACCCCCAGGTCACACATGCCCACCAGCACATGGACCGTACTGGACTGCAACAGATCCAGCCATTTCTTTATACCCTCCTTCTGCCACTTCACCAATGCTTGCACCTCTTGTGAAAGCAGCTTGTCCCAGCCAGGAACGTTGATCCCCCTGGAGCTTCTCCGTTTGGTTCTCAAGCTGCTTCACTATGGTGATCACCTGGCTAAGGAGGGCATTGCCAGCACTGAGGCTCTTGGTGGCCTCGAGAAATGGCTTTAGGACCACCAAGATCTGGGAGATGGTATCCCATTCTGTTTTGTTAAGGGGGCCACTGAGCCCAGTGTTCCTGACCAGGGACACAGGCTGACCTGGACAAGCTTGCAAAGTGGGCAGACCAAAGCCTGATGGCATTCAACATAGAGAAATGCAGGGTACTCCACCTTGGGAGAAAAACCCAGCATCATATTTATAGGCTCGGTGATATTTCACTCACTAGCACCACAACTGAAAGGGACTTGGGGATCTTGATTGACCGTAAGAGGAACATGAACCCCAAATGTGATACTGTGGCTGGCAGAGCACACCAAACTCTAGCATGCATCTACTGATGCATCCTGAGCAAAACCAGGAATGTCATCCTCCCACTCTACTTGACCTTATTGAGGCTGTAGCTGGAGTACTACATCCAGGTTTGGGGCCCCCACTTCAGGAGGAATGTGGATAAACTGGAAAAAGTCCAAAAGAGAGTCACCTGTATGATCAAAAGCTAAGAGATCAAGCCTTACAAGGAGAGGCTGAGGGACATGGAACTCTTCAGTCTGGCAAAGAGAGGGCTCAGAGGGGACTTGGCAACTGCCTATAAGTACATAAGAGGAGTGCATCAGATCTGGGAGAACACTTATTCACCAGGGCTACCCAAGGGATAACTAGGTCTAATGACCATAAACTTCTAGAAGGCCGATTCAGACTCAATACAAGGAAAAACTTTTTTACAGTCCAAATGTCCAAGGTCTGGAACAGACTCCACCCAGAAGTGGTGCAAGCACCTACTCTGGATTAATTCAAAAGGCATTTGGATGTTTATCTTGCTGGGGTCATCTGATCCCTGCAGATTTCCTGCCTCTCGCAAGGGAAATGGACTCAATGATCTCATGAGGTCCCTTCTAACCCCTAATGTCTACGGAATCTATGACCAAGGCCATCTCATGGATGGTCTTCTGTCGTTCCACCAGCCTTTCCAGAATCACATATGTGGAGTTCCACCGATTCTGCATGATTTTGTACTGCTCAGCTCTTCCTGTTTGTCCCACAGCATCTTGTTCCCCTTGATGCTCCAGTGGAAATAGCCCACTACTTTTCTGCATCTTGAAATGAGCTGGCCAGTACTGGTAGTGATGGTGCCATCACCGGCATCTTTGTCTCCCTCCAAGGTGTCCCTGACAATGAGGTAGAACTTGACTGCCACACAGAGGATGCCATCAAAGTTGGCATCACGGACCACCTTGACTATATTAGCTCCATTATGGTGACCATGAACTCACAGGAGAGCTCATCCCGCCCAACGAGTCACCCCTGCACCATGCATTTCATGGTTGCCATGTGGGACTCATCCATCACCTCGGCGTGAAGGAGAGCGCATCAACATTCTGACTGATTGCACCAGTGCCCTGAGGGAGAGGTAGGCGTGATCTCTACCTCGGCTGCTCCAGATCTCTAAGGTGAAGTGCAAGGCTACCTGCAGACCTGCCTTGCGCAGCTCCTCCCTCAAGTACTCCCTGCATGCCTTATACAGGGAGGGCACCACCATCCTGCTAAAGGTGGTGCATGTGGGCACTCAATAGGATGGGGTCATGAGTGCCATGAGCTGCCTGAACAAAAGAGAAGAGCTGGCCTCCAGAGCAAGCTTCTCCCCGGTGCTCTGGGTCACCTCGCTCACCCTTGCAACACCCCCCTCTCCTTTGTCTTCAGCTTTCCCACACCAGTCCAGGGTGGTCTGCCTCTGCTTCATGGTGACAAGGGATTTGGAGCGAGATGGCATGCTCTCACTGGTGCCACTCTGAGGAGGAACAAGGGCAAGGAGGTGCTGCCTCCTGAGATGCAGCAGTATCCCCCAGATCAACTCAGGTAAGGAGGTAGAACATTTCACCATGGTGGTAAAATGTTTCACCTCCTTACCCCAGCTGATCTGCCTTCAGCAGTGCTAGCAGGTAGCATATCTGGACTCATCTGCCAACTCAAATGATTCCACACTAAAGGTACTGTTCCTACTTCCTTGCTCTCACTGGCAGCAGAAGACTCATTGCTGCTAGTAAAGAGGGCATGTCTATGTTGAGGGTGGAACTTCTAGCTTTCCCCCTACTTCCTCTATGCTTTTAAAAAGTGTGGAGGGAAAAATAGCAAGAATAAATAAGAGGATTTGGGGGGAAAATAAGTTGAAAGGAATAAATTGTATAGGGATAAATAGAGAGACTCTAAGTAAGGGTAATAAGTAGATGTATCCAATTCTTTCCAAGAAGAGAGACTAGCAAGAGATTGACTAGGAAGCCAGTATCTTTGACATGCTGTTGCTTCCAGAAAGACAGCTCACAAAAGAGAGAGAGAGGCTTCACACAGAGCCTTATATGCTGTTTCTAGGTTCCTCCCCCAGAGCACTGTGATTTGTAAGGGAACTCAGGGAAAGATCACAGTCACTGGCCAGCTACAGATGTCAATATCAGAGCGGTCTACGCCCCCTCCTGCCCCCCCCAGCCCTCTTTTCAGTTACTGTTCCCCTGCAAGATTGCCTGCCAAATCACCAATGCTTTGAATTGATTCGGACCTTTTAACAGGTCTCCTGATTTGATTTGGATTCAGTGATTTGGCAGCTAAACTGGGCTGAGTTTTCTCTGAATCAAATAGGCAACTGAAGCTTTGCACAGCCCTAGTGGAGACTTCAGGGCTTGTACAGGCATTCAAGTCCCCTGGCTGAAGAGCTGCAAGGCATCTCAAAGGTGACCTTTCCAAACAGGGATAGATAAGGGCTTTCTTCTTGGGTCCTTCCTTCCCTTATCATTAACAGCCTACCCCCTCCACTGCCTGCTGTTAACTCACTTTTTTGTAGTGCTACAAGGGCATATTTAATACTACAAACATCACAACTGCCCATGGCACCATTCTCACAGCGATAGCATATAAGGGTGACAGTTTGGAAATAGATTTAGAAATACCAGTGAACATTTACCTTTGGAGGCAAAATAGAGAAGCAAGTGGATAAAAAGGGGAGAGAGCCAGGAAATAATCACAGAGGAAAAGACTGGTTATTGTAGGACCTCTAATGAGCATCAAGTTAAACTTGCACTAAGCCTACAGTGTTTGCCATCATGCAGAGTTGTACCATAAATGTCTGTATTCTAGTGTGATGTTCCCGTAGTGGGTTTTTAGCAAGTGGCAGTTAGCATTATGCAAGTGTAAATGATGTTGTATTGGGATAGGAACTCTACAATATTTTATCTGCACCTGTTGATACAGAAAATAAAGATGTCCCCATACTTTTGGGGGTTGTAGTTGTTACCTGGAGTGCATTAACTTATCATTAAAACTCCGATGGAAGAAATACACGTACTGTTTGATATTTGAAATTAATTACTCAAGGTAACACTTATCTATGAGGTGTCTTCAAATTTCCTGAGAAGAGAAGCTCTCTTCAGGATTTCTTCTGTTAGCTTGTGAAAGGAATGCTGCTTATAATGCCATTTTATGGTGTTTTAGTGTCATATGCTGCAGAGATGACTGCTGTCATTTGGCAAAAGAATTAATGCAGTAAAATGCTACGATTGTAAACTGATCCATGATCCAGGAGAATGATTACTACTTCTAACAGATTAGGCCATCAGATTGTAACACCTTCTTTCACACATGCAAGGAGAATCAGAATTGAAAAAATGTTGTTTAATATATCACAGGAAAAAGGAGCCAGTAGTTAAATGTCAGGTTAGTAACTGAACATAAAGAAACAATGTATTTTCTTGCTGTCTGTCTTTTTCACTGCTCATGCAGTCTTGACATACTGCCACATTACTATGCCTTGGGAATGTGACCAAATATATACCATGGGGGGGTTTTGTTTGCTTTTTTTCAGCCTTTCAGTTGTCTCATCTAAGACAGTCCAGTAAAAGGGAATGAGAATCATCCTTACAGGAGCAGCAGCTAAGGACTTTACTAAAGTCCTGAGACGGGTAACAGTTTCTCCTCCCTTCTCTATGCTCAGTGGCACCTCCCCTCTCCTCCCCACCCATCTCTCTCTCCGGCACTGCCGCTGTCCCCAGCTGACCTGAGGGCTAGGGGACCGGTCCAAAGCCTCTCCTGCTTCACTCTAGTTGGTCTGAAGAAGGACTTGGGCTCAGACAGGGACAATCTTATCAATCATGAGCAAGAAACTCTATATTCTAACTCAGAGAAATATAACTATCCTGTCTGAGAAATCACAGATGTGTAAAATGTTTTTGTCCTTTTTATTAGTATCAGTATTAGACCAATAGTATTTCTATTTTAAGTTGTTCTGAAATATGATTTTAAAGGGTATATTTCTCAATGATCTTGCATGAGAAATCCGAGATTAAAAAAAAAAGTCTATAAATTTAGTATGCCTAAAATGGGAACTTGCATAAGAGAGAAGAGTTTGTACAACCTGACTAAGGATTGAGGTCATACATAGCACCTATCTAAGGTCATAGGCATGTGAACAAGTTAGTAGGAAGATACGATGGCTGGTAATTTGCAGGCATTAGTAACTAACTGCCTACGTGCACACTCTTACTTTGCAGTAGATTAAAGTTACCCTGTGGCAGATTAATCCTTTTCTGTTACTTTGGATGTAAGCATTGAGTAAAATTCATTCATGAAGAACTAGCAGTCAGCTTAAAATTAGCTGACATTTAGCTATAGCATTTAGAAGAGCCAGCTGTCTGAGCAGAATATTTCCCTAGGAACACAGAAAGGGAAGCTGGGCTTGCTTTCTACGTCATATTACAGTCATTTGTTCCAATATTAAAGTACTAAAAGAGGAATATTATCCCCAGATCTTACAGAGCTTTTATATGTCCGTGGTAGAGAATACCTACTAGGTTCCAAATATGGCTCCATGGCCCAGGCTTTGCTTAATAATAACTGTGGAAAAGACTTACCTCAGCTGGGCAAAGAGCAAAGCCAGCAGGACACCGTGCCACAACTGGAATGCGGCAAAAGTGAAACTGTGGTGAACAGGGCTGCTGCGGCAAGAGGGAAAAAGGAAATAAAGCAGCAAAACCAGGAGGAACCAGGACCAGCTTCCATGTTGGCATGGGCATGCTTTATAGCAGTGTGCCGGGGCTGATTTGCTGCCCAGATCCCTGAGGTTAGGCTAAAAAGCCCGGTGGGAGACCAGCAGGGGGAACTGGAACTGAGGTTCCCAGCCAGCATGGAGGGAGTCCCACGGTAGGGACAGAGTGGAGCGGAGTCCCATGGTAGGGACATGGTGGCTGCCCCAAGAAGTGGCTTTCTCAAAGTACCAGAGCCAGAGAAGGCTCAATAACTTACCTAAAGAAACACTATGGAAGACAGACATCTACAACTTGGACTGGATCCCAGCAGGGCCAGAGAGGGTAAGGATGACTGTGTGTCTGACCCATAGCAAGTATAAAACTGGAAGCGAGAGAGGGACACTGGGGAATGGGACAGCCTGGGGTCTGGAAGATGTGTAAACAAGATAAGAGTGCAGTAGAAAACACTTGGGCAAAAACAACATCTGGTTCCTACCATGATAAGTTTAGAATGCCAAAACACTGAAGTGCATGTGATACCAGTGCTAGTGGCCCAAGAAGCGACACCCTTGGTTGGTGTTAGATGAGTGTAGGGGAGGTGGAGCCCCAAGCAAGATGGACAGTTGGGATGACTGAAGGAAGGGACCAGGGAAGGCAGGATAGACCATCTTCCTCACAATTAAACTAATTTCCAACAAAAACTTGGCAGGTGAGCCCCCTAGGGAGACTGACCAAGAGTCAGCCCGTTAACAAGCCTGTGTCTTTCCTAAGCAATGGCAAAACCAGAAAAGACCCTGTAGACTCAATGCACAGGTGAATGGCATGGGAGACTACAGTAACTTATTCTATCCTACAAGAGAAGTTTCTGAGCCCCACTGTAGGGGAAGTCCTGCTGAACAGGTAGGCAAGTCCATAGCAGCCATGGCTTTGGTAATTCTGGGCAGTGCTATCACTCATAGGCTTTTAGAGGGCAGATCTGCTTGTGCTGATCTAAATTAATTTTGAGGAAATACTAGCCTGTGCAGCAGCCAAATGTATGGTTTCAAGCAGGGGTCCTCAACCATCAGCCCACAGGCCAGATCTAAACTGTGATGTCATGTCATCAGGCTCCCAAGGGCTCCCCATGAAAAAAAAAAATTACTGCCAAATTTCTGGGCCCGTGGGGGGCACAGTGCACTAGATCAGATGTGCAGGACAGCATGGGATCCAATCCTGGTGCACAGCATCAGGCAGGGGCAGTGCTCGGTCCTAAGGTCCAATCGTGGCATGTGGTGTTGTGTGAGGGGTGGCACAGGCCCCAATCCTTGCATATAGGGCCAGGATATGGTGGTGCCTGACATGTGGGGCCAGGCACAAGGCCTGATTCCAGCCCATGAGGCAAGTACAGGGGCCTATCTAGGCATGCAGGATTAGGCAGAGGCAGCTTTGGGCCCAATCCTGGCATGCAGAACTCAATCTAGCCAACAGAGATCCTGTGTCACTCAAATGGCACATGGGCCTAAAGGCATGAGTACCACTGAATTAAAGCCATCCTAGTCCTTTCAGTCCCAGCTGTGCCCCTGAGTACTGCAGCACAAAATCTTGGCTAAAATCATCAAAGGCTTGTTCCTTCTGTCACCCTGCCAGTTTTATACCAAGGTAACTTGATTGACTTTGTGATGCAGCTGCTACTGATGAACATCTGTGTATTTTAGTGCAAATTGAGGCCCTGACCATAAAGAAAAGACGACTAAAAGAAAGGGAGGGGGTGAGGAAGAAAAGAATACGACTTCATTGAATGTTTCTGCTTTTGGACAACGTGGGGGGAAAAAACATTTGAAACAATGTAATATGTAACAGCTAAGAACAGTGACAAAAATTATAGCATGTACAAACTGATATTTATTAAATGTGTTGCCTCATTCTTTTGCATCATGAAAATTGGTCTAGATAGTGGAATGCATAAGCGCTAAGAGCTGAAATAACATTGAAATTGATTTCATTAATACATTTTGTCCCTTTCACAACAGTGAAATAACTTGCATTCTGAAATGCAAGTGTACTCATTAACAAATAAAAATATGGTGCTAGAAAATAAATGTATGAATAGTCTCTCCTCTCAAAACAGACATAATTGAAATTGACAGGAGTAAATTACTGTGCAGCAGTGACAATTCAAATACAGAATTGCTGTCATCCCAGTACTGAAATGCTGAATGGCAGGTTGACTGACATCAATGTGAGCAATAAATATTTGCCCAGAATGTTCAGGATGAAACTTTTCTGTATGGTTAGACTCCAAAAAATTTATTTCTCTTGTTTCCATGAGGGGGTCAGGCCAACCCTCAGGATCTCAATATTGCACTGTTAGACAGGAGGGTGTAACAGAATTGTACATATACAAACACACAAATCAATGAGGTGCATACACATGCATACTACCAGCTCAGACACATACACATTCAAACCAGCCTAGGTACATGAATACCTATTACCAATTCAAGCACATACACTATACACCCCAAAAGTTAGGCACAGATTACTAATTCGTATATCATGCTCACAATGCCATATATAATATAATACACACACACACACACACACACACACACACACACAGTAGCAACTCAGATACATACATGTTCAAAATAACTAGTTTAGGTTCATGCACACCTATCACCAGTTTAAGGCCATACATGCTACACACACCAAATTTAGATAGAATCAGTTACCGGTTACCAACACCTGCACATCCAATACACATTTGTGGATTACTAATTCATATACCACACACAATGATATCTATATATGTATATTCCCTAATTTACACACATACCACCCACCTATATATACACGCATGTGAGCTCCTAAGTTGGGTGTTGTGATGTGTATGTATGTATGTATGTGCTTGGTGTACTTGAGATACCTGGGAAAAGGTTCAGGTAAGAAAGTAGAAGTGTAGGGAATTAAAGTTACCAGGACCGGGATTAGAACCGGTAGACTACAGGGGACTGGGCTGAAGAACTGAGGCTCGGAGGTAACTTTAGGTTAATTGATCTTAATTGATTAAAAGACAATGCCCAAAGCCTGCAGAACAGGGAAGCATGACAGCACAGAGGCTGGGACCGGAGCCAGAGCTACGGGGGAGCTGAAAAGGTAAGTGGGGAGAGGAAAAACAGGATTAAGGGAAAGCGTGGGTGTTAAGGAGGGGCTCTGGATGTGAGGAACCAGAAGATGGCTTTGGGACAGCTAGAGAAGGTGCAGGAAGTGGCACTAGGTGCTGGGAGCTGGAGAAAGGCTCCAGCTGCTGGAGAAAACTGCAGGACAGCCATGAGGAGCTGGGAAGCTGCAGTAGGGGAAGGGGGGATGACTACAGAAGGTACAGGGGAAGCCTGAAAACAGAGAGACGGACAGCAGAAAATCACAGGAAAAGCAGTAAGAGACTGAAGGGCATCAGGGGCAGTGGGAAAGCAGAGAAAAGCAGCAGAAAGTCACAGGGAAAAGGCAGTAGGAGATCGGGAAACTAGTGGAGAGGGGTGGGGGCTAGAGCTGAGAGAGAATGAGGCTGGAATTTAAGGTAAGGAAGGGACGGATTCAGTAAAACATGACCCAACTCAGGGTTGCAAATGACAGTGGTTTTATTGAACAGGGGAGATGGTGACACAACGGCAAATAGGTTCCCTTGCACCCCCCCCAACACACACGTACAATGGCAGCAGGGGTTAGAGAGGCTTGGTGCAGAGGCTGAAGTCCACTGAAGTCCAGGAGGAGAGAGAGAGACAGAGTCCAAACTGTAGGAGGAGGTTTACAGGTAATATCTACCTATCCAGGCTGGAAAGCGGTCCTTGTCCAATAGGTGATGTCCAGAGCGGGGTCGCCGGCAGGGCCTCTGGGTGGATAGGTAGTGTGGCATGGTGCTGGTCTAGATGGAGAGGGCATCCCACTGGGTCTGTCTTCACTGCCCATTTTTATAGGGGCAAACCTTGTGTGACCCTAGTGACAGGAGGCACGTCCAGACAAGGGTTAGCCCCTGGCATACTGAGCATGTGTGCTCCATGCAGGGATGTGCCATTTCGGGTGTCTGTAATGGTGGGGTACAATGGTTGAGTTGCTGGTTCTGCAGGGTCTTTTGTCTTTCAAATGCTGGGTTCTTGTCTCTGTTCCTGGGTGAGGTCCATGGTTCCTAGATGAATCAACGCGAGGTGATGGTCCAGTCATTACATGCCATTCAGTAGAGGCTAGCTACCATTGTATTTCAATCATTCCCAATCATTCATCTGGGAACCAATTTACATGGGTGGGGTACAAAGAATCATCTTGTTGCAACATGGGATGCCCAGGCAGAGGACACAAGATGGAGGTTTGACATATAAAATGGAAACTTGGCATGATTTTGGTTCACTTACAAACACAGGCTTAAACCATACAATATTCATATGAAACGATAAAAATTGATATGAAAATGATAATAATACAATATACAACAGTAAGAATCAATACAAAGCTAATAATAATTCAATATGAAACAGTGGATATCCAAAACCAAAACCTTGCTACCAAAATAAAAATGTTTAAAGCTTATCCTAAGTCTGAGCTCACTTTTAACTATAGGGAATAGAGAGGGAGAGAAAAAGTCAGAAATGGTTGGGGAAAGGGAAGGGAATGCATTTTAAAATAAATTTAAAAGAAAAATGAAAAACTGGGGGTTTTGCTACACTCTTAAGTGGCCTAAATGCTCTCGCATTGCTAATTACGTCCAGTACAGAAAGCTGCCTTTTTTATCTGCCATTTAAAGTTGGCTCTGTGATGGCAAATAGCATTACTTCTTAAACAAAATGTAATACAAAAGGCATATTAGAAAGTGGTCAAGATAAAAATTGGTCACTTTTATTATGGTATTGTTAGAGGAATGTTGTAGTAGTGCTGGTTCAGGAATTATGTGAAAGGCAAGGATTTCTTAGGATAACATATTTTATTGAACTGAATGCATAATTGGGATAGAGTCATACAAGCTGCTGAATGCAAGACATGGGCATGATACCAATTTGCATTGTAATGTTAAAAAAGAAATAGAACCAGAGGGCGCTTGTACATGCCACGGGGGTTTAATTTGGTTTAGTTCTCCCTAAATTGGAATGGTGGGGTTTTTTAAAAAAACACCCTTTCAACTGCTTCAATTTAGGAAGAATTAAATTATGCGGGAGAATCAGGCGTAGTTAAATCAAATTAATGCCGGACAATCAGGTAAGCTCCAGCACTCCTGCACCATCCCCACCACCTGGAACTGCCTGGGAACAGCTGGCTTTCCCCTGGGGCAGAGCAACAAGGCAGCAGGAGGGCGTTTGGGTCTCCTGGCAGCAGGAGAAGGTGGCAGGGATGGTGCACAGGGCGCTGGAAGCCCACCAAGCCCTGAGCACATTGGCTTCCAGCACGCTGTGCACAGTTGTATTTTGTTAGGTTGCAAACTAAAACACCTTGGAGGTGTCTTATCTTGCTACATAATAGTCACATTTAAAGCACAATACACGGCCAAACATGCAAACAATAATGCCATTAAAGCAGTGTAAAAGGGCATTTAAGCCCCTTTAAAGGCCAATTTTGTTGTGTGTGCAAAGGCCCAGCATTATTTTCTAGCTCAGCCTATGAAACCAGTATAAATAGTTAGTTCCTAGACAAAAATCTATGGAATTAGGAGAGAGATAACTCGCCTGTATAGTAAATAGTAAAATACAGTAAATACATGATGTATCTATCTTATAGCCAGGAATTACAAGCCCAGGTAATGTATTTTTACTCAAAAAAATCCCAACCTATTAAGGTATGGAAAAAGAGTTACGAACTCAGACAACTTTAACTCTGCCTTCTAAAGATCCTGAATAGCGTGTTTCACCGATGGAATCTCAATTAACCTTGAAACCATGGTAGTGTTTCAGTGATGCTACATGGGCACAGGTCCTGAGTGGATAGTCTTTTTCTTTACTCAAAGAGCCTGGCGTTTCTAGAATTACTCATGCTGAACTTGACACTTTCAAAGAGCAATTTTCATGCAAGCGTTTTTTTTTAAGTTGTTGTTTTGATCTTCACATCTAGCTGTTCTTTGAATGAGGAGGGTTCAAATGAATTTAAGAATCCCATGTTGTGAGATTTAGTTGTAACAAAACCAAAAGGATTGTCATGTCAGAATTCAAGTTCTACAGAACTTGGTTGGTCCAGGGTTGGTTCAGGAAGAAACCATCCCTGCACACTCACTTAAATGGAGTATAGGAACAACAACAGCTACTGCTGCAGTTGTGACAAGTGGCGCAGCTGCTGTCACCGAGGACAGACACTGGCCGTCACACTTCTGTACCAAGGAGCTAGAAAATTGTTTGAACCCTTTGTTATTCTTATGGTAAACCTGGTGCGAGTTGCAAAGGACTTAATCTTACACTTAAAATAATTCTGCCATAATTCTGACATGGAGGCCAGTTGTGTGGATCAGCGTCTGTACAATTTCAGATGCTGCTGCAAATCTCTTCCATAATTCTAATGGAATGACATGAATGGCATGCTTACTTTGTCAGCGGCTTAGTAAGTGTGTATGTTTCATAGTTTCATAGTATCTAGGGTCAGAAGGGGCCTAGAGCAGGCCATCTAGTCTGACCCCCTGCCAATGGCAGAAACGAGTGCCAGGGTCACAGGACCCCAGCCAAGTACCTATC
>JAGPOW010003316.1:1618040-1671165 GCA_030014935.1 Caiman crocodilus | reverse complement strand
GACGAAGATGTTGAACAGCGCAGGCCTGAGGACCGAGCCCTGGGGGACCCCGCTACTAACATCTCTCCAGGTCGAGTACGACCCGTCCACCACCACTCTGGGAGCGCCCCGCCAGCCAGTTCCTGACCCACTCAACCTTGTAGGGGTCAATGCCACAGCTCCCCATCTTTTTAATGAGGATGCGGTGAGAGACCATGTCAAACGCCTTCCTGAAGTCTAAAAAGACTATGTCAACAGGGAATGTTGACATATGTTGACAACAGTATGTTTTGTTTCCTATGCAAGATGATCAATTGGAAAAGCAAATTTAATTTTTGAGTTTACTGGTTTTGACGCTGTCCCTCTGCAGTATAGTGAGTTGATCTGTAAATACAGTTCTGCAGTATTTCTGTGTGCATATGTGTGTGTGCATGCTTGCTCATACACTTCTACGAAATGGAAAGAATGGGCATCTGTGTATGCAAAGGCATCTATATAATGTAGATAGACAGATATCCATTCCTTCACTTTTTTGTAGAGATAGCATACTAGCAGAGAAAGCCATGATCTCATGGCATGTAGTTCAGAAACTGTATGCAGTTTTCTGCTGAACTAAATGGCAAAAGGAAACATGAGTACACTTCAGCTAATGCTGTAATCCTGCAGATGCTTCAGGGGTTACTGGTGAATTTTTAAGATGCAAGAGAGGCTATTTTCCTGGTGGCCTTTATGGGGTTAGCTCTTTGCTTTATGACAGCAATTAATGGAAAGCCTCAGACATTATCTGGTCCTTTTAGGAATGCTTATGGGTTTTTAATAGGACAATTGAGGATAAAGCCCACAGTAATCATCTCAAAATCCTGGGATATTATGGAGTCTGATGTACATGTTTCAGGATTGGGCTCTAGGTCAGGTCAATTTTGCTAATTTACTTCCTTCTATGTAAAAAGACATATAAACTGTAACACTTAGTGTACATTTACCAGATGTCTGAATGTATTTTATGGAAAATTGTACTGAATAAGCAGAATCAGCAAAAATGCCTCAAGACCTATAAAAGATGAGTCCAGTGGAGGCATATTTTGCTTCTTCCCAGAACCACAACAGAAACATATATTAACAAGTGTTCATACTGAAAATAAACCGAAAGTCAGAAAGAGCCCTGTTGAGGCTTTATGGCCATGTTTGTTCATATCTTATTTAAGAGGATATTTATGTGGTCATATATATTTTGAAATGCTTATTGTAGAATCAGCTGTGGAAGAAATGATGTTGAAATAAAGTGTGACATCTTATTCGTATTGAGATGTACATTTTCCCTTCACTGCACGCGTCACGTGGCTATCAGTAAGAATCTGAGGCACAACATGAGAATCAAGTGTGTTCATAGTCGATGCAAATCTGTGTGTAAAAAAAAAAAAAAAGGATGAACTATATAGTTGGGAGAGCAGTTGGAAAAGATTTTAGACATCAAGTGTCCTTCCTCAGGTGATCTATCTGGCTTAGGCTATCACAAAATACCTATGCTTCTTGTAAAAAAAAAAAAATGTAAAAAACAGGTATCATAGAAATCAACCTTAATCATTTTTAGTTCAGAATGCTTAGTATTTAAACTATGTTCTCTTGATTAACTCTAAAAATAGATATATCTATATGTTATAGGTAGTGTTACTGGAGTTATTGGTACATAGGGATGATCTTGGATGTTTGGAATCCCAAATATTGAAGCTAAAATCTCAAAGTTACAAAGGAACTTAAAATATTTAAAATGTTGCTGAGCAAGGCATGAGCATTTCCTCAGAGCAGGAAGTATTTTGTCAATGTTTATATATGTTTTCATTATGTTATCTAAGTATCATTACAAGTGTAGCAAAAGCTTTCCTTGTGGGGAGTCAGTCAGCCAGTTTGTGGCTTTGCCTTTATATCTGTCTTGCCCTGAAGTTAAAGCAAGGAAGCTGCTGTGAATGCAAAGATTTAAGTGTAGAGTATTTTGCCTATTTACCTAATACATAAGTGACAGGTTTTGGCTCAACTTTTCAATGGATTGAGTTGTCCTGTTCCTATTAAAATTAAAGCTCTCCCTTCATGTTGGACTAAATCAGGGGATGTGGTCCTTGTTTCTTGTCCGTACCATAGTCACCTCCAGCTTGAGTACAGAGGATCCACACTATAATGACAGCTGGTGCTTAAATAAGGGAGTTTGTTTGCTTTCCTTTATGGAGATGGTTTCAGGAAGGCTGTTTATGTTGTAAAGACATTTTGTGCATTTCCAAGTGCAATTCAACACACTGATAGGGGGGTTTTCATCTGTGCGTAGCTTGATTCCTTGCTATATCATAGGTTTTTCTATGTCTACAGTCATAATCATTAACCTCACGTGTATCTGAGTGTCTGGGTGAAGATGACGAGTATTTGGGCAAACTTGTTCTCTACTTAGGTCCTCATCCTTGAAAACGTATCTATGGCATCACTCAGTTGTTTTCTGCACTGCATAGGGGGAGGGAGGGAGAGGGAGAGGTTGATCCCTGGATATCCAGGGGTAAAAAAAAAAAACTGAAGGGAAAAAAAATGGAGCAATGCATGGGCCACTTAAAACCAGAGCTGGGCTGGCCAGACCCATGCTCCAGCTGCCAGCCAAGCTCCACAACGCTGCAGCCCTGGAAGGCCTTCCCCCTGGGCATTTCCCAGGGACAAAGTGTGCCACTGCTAGTTGTCCCTGAGGAACCAAACATCCATGCACACATGGACGTGGCCTTGGAGGCCTCCATCAACATCATGTTATGCTATCCATTCCATCCCTAAATAGAATTACACAGGAGGCAAGAAGTTGGCTTATAACAATCAAAAAGCATCCAGACGTGTGGACAAGAAAAATGAGGATAAAGACCTGGTCTCACATGTTGCCAATATAGCCCACAAAATAAGTACCTAGTCATCGTGTATCTAGCTGTTGAAGTTTCCCATACACATCACTTGTACTTCAGTCACTGTCAGGCTTCTGCCCATGAGGACAAGAACAAAATGATTTGTATATTATTCATGAAATTCTAGCAGAATCTATAATAGTCAACCTACTTTTAAGGTAGAAGGTTAAGAACTATACCTGGGTCTCCAGATTAAAATCAGGCCATTTTTTCACTCCCAAAAACAGTGTTGTAAAAATATAATATGTGTCGTGGCTGTGGCGCTGTTTCTATCAAGTGAAGAGTTTTGGAGTTGCTGCTTTTCAAAATGGTCAGTGAATGTTATCGCTGTTGTTTGAACTTAATAGCTATCCTCACACAGGATCTGGTCCTTCCTCAGAAAAGCTTGGCACGGAAAACAAGAAAAAAGGAATAACCTTTTTCTATATATAATTGAATCCAAGGCAACTCTGAATTTGATATGACCTCCACCCCCCACCCCAAATGATTACATTTTGTACATGGAAAATTTATAATGGGAGAGGAAGTGGGGAGACAGTGGGGAAGTAAAACAACTTGATGCTTGGCCCCTCCTTCTGCCTGCACCCCGCCCCCCCGCCTCCACTGCCTCTGCATCTGCAGCCTCTGCCCCCAACTTGCCCCTCCATCTCTTTTCCTGCCACTCCCCCCACCCCCACGCCCCAACACTTACCCTCGTTCCAGCCCCACTTCAGCCTGGAAGCATGGAGCATTTGTTTGCTTCATCCCCAGCCCAGCCTGGTGGGCTCTGACCCAGGCTCCAGAGCCTGCTAGAGCTGTCCCCACCACATGACCTGTTATCAGGCAAGATGATAAACATGTGCCCCAGACCCCAGGTTCAAGATGCTTGACTTTGAGTAGGTGGCGGGGTCGAGATAGTAGGGGAGGGCAAGCGCTAGGGTTGCAGTCAAGGAGGAGCAAATAACAGAGGGGAGGCAGAGCCAGTGCCAGGGGGCAAGGGTCAGAGCCAGAGCTGGAGCCACAGCAGCTGCCCTTCTCCTCCCTCTGCTGCCTTGTACTTGAATCCAAGACAAGTGACTTCCCCACCCCCATATTAATGGGGGGAAAAACCTTGTCTTGGATTCTAGTAAATACAGTCATTATTCCTGTCTTAACAGGGTGGAATCTGAGGCAGAGAAACATTAAGAATCTTGCAAAGGTTTCACAGGAACACGCTCTGAAAAAGCTATAAATACAATCAAGGTAATCAGATCCCCATTTCTCCACCGTAAGTTTATATAGCCTCTTCAACTCATATTGGAGAAATGCGCCACAGGCTCCTACCAAGGTGTTCAACTGAACAGGGTTCACTCCAAGCAGCACAGACATCCACAGACTGAGGCCTCGTGGAATGCAAAATGCAACCAGTCCTTTCCTTTTTACTCCGCTTCTTGAACTCAGAGTATTATAATTACATAGCGTTTGCCACTTTCACTTACATTCACAAAAGAAAAGACACAAAGAGTAGTTGTGCTTCTAGCTGGTTTGCTTAGGGCTAAGTTTAAAACTCCTAACATTTTGCACATTAACCACACAGTACACTGACAGAGAGACATAATATACTATCTAGTTTCCAAACAGTACAGAGGAAAAGTTACAACATAAGGAATTCTGCCTGAGGAATTGGCTAACATGGTGAAAGACATTCAACATCATTTGGCACATTAAAAGACCACGTCATAAGGTCCCAATTTATTATATTTCCAAAGAATATGCTTAAAGTTAAGATGCCCATGTGCCTTACTGACTTTTGCTGAAGTTGCTTGCATTATGACAATGATCTGCCTTTGAGTTGCAAATGCAAGATATGGGAAGTGATAGTGCCTCTCTGTTTGCAAGTGGTTGGACCTCATCTAGAGTATTGCATGCTGTTTTGGGATCCACATTTTAAAAAGCACGTGGAGAAGTTAGAGAGAGTCCAGAGGTGGGTGACAAAGATGATAACGGGCTTGGAAGCAAGTCATATGGGGAGAGGCTGAAAAGCTAAGCATGCTTAGCTTGCAGAAAATATATTTAAGAGGGGCATGATAGCAATCTTCAAGTACTTAAAGGGCTGCCATAAAGAAGAGGGAAAATATCTTTTCTTTCTTGTTGCAGAGAGTAAGATGTGGACCAATGGCCTGATGTTGCAGCAAAGTAGGTTTAGATTGGGTATCCACAAAAACGTCTTGATTGTTAGGACAGTGAGTTGGTGGAATAGACTGCCTAGGGAAGCTGTGGACTCTCCATCAGTGGAGATGTTCAAGAAGAGGCTGAACAGCCCGGGTTGGGGATGATAGGCAAAACTATGCCTATGTTCTACTATTGGTATTTCTCATATTTCTTGGGTTCGCTAGTTGCCCCATGAGCTGTGACAGAATCCTGCCTCCCTTGCTACTTCTCCCAGCCCACTTTCTCCTCCATGTGTCAGGGTTTGTTTTTTTAGTTTTGTGAGTGTGTTATTCTAAGCCTTCCCCAGAGGTATTGGGTATTGACTGCATCCAAGGTTGGGGACTTTGATTGGGGCATGCTAATGCTCTTGCTGGGACTAAAAGCCAGAGGCTCCTGGCTAGTGGGCCTTGCCCTCCATTCAGAGTCAAACTAGTCATCAAATTTGGGTCAGGAAGGAATTTTAATCATGGTCAGATTAGTATGGACTGGGTGGGGGGTTGCCTTCCTGTACTTGGCCCTCTTGAGATCTTACCTGGGATCTCTTGAGCATATATTAATGTTGACTGCCATTGTCCCCCTGCTTTATTTGTGGCAGGTTAGTGTGTTCAGTCTTGTGTTATGTCAGGATTGATAGTATATTTATTAAGATGCCAGATTATGGCTTTGTATAGGATCATTTGAATAGGGATGCTGCCTCAGGCAGCAAACAGATGACCTCTAGAGGTCCCTTTTAACCTTAAATATCTATGATTTCTATGTAATCCTGTAGCTGTGTCTTGTGTTTTTACCCTTCTACAATGCATTTGCTTTTTCCTGTTCATCTCAACATATGGCAATTCAAATGTCAGCAGCCTCTAAAAACATGCTAAGTGCCCTGAAGTGCAATTTATTTAAACAGACTTTTGAAATAGTTTAACTTACATTTTGGGTACAACCATCTCCTTTCAGTTAAAGGGAACGGCTTCCAGCGTGTCCATTTATCTCTGTCCTGAGCCCAGGAGTGCTGATAAGGAATGTGTGTACCAAATCCTGGAAATTAAGCCAATGGTGCCACTTAAGAACAGTGCTAAATGTGAACCCAGAGCTGCTCTCAGGCTCTCTGTCTTGGGGGCAGTCAGGGCTGCAGTAGGTTGGCTGATTTCTGAGATTTGGCATATGTAGAAGAGAAGCAAGTAGGTAAGGTATACATTTTGGTGGCCCTACAAATTATCTTTGAGCATACACCATACATCTGCTTCAAAAAAATATCACAAGGAGTGCAGTCCATGAATTTAGCTTTCATAATTTGCATGTGATTTTTAACTAAGGTATTTTTTTTAAACATCCTCCTGTACTCACAGGGTTATAACTTTCCCAAATGTACTCTTCCAGCTGAATTTTTCTGTCTGTTCTTAGCTGGCAAGTTTCTTTTAAAGCAAAGAAAAAAAAAATGTCACTTTGATTTATACAAGCGTGTAAACATAAAGAAAGAGTATCACACAGTTAACACTCAAAATAGCTCGGGTACCTGGCTACTGAGAGCTCCTTTAAATTTCAAAGCTTTGACAGCCTATGATGAGACGTGTAGCTGTGTTTTATTGATCATGTCTGCATTACCATACTCAGTAAAATACCACATGCATCAAGCATGCACTGGGCTCACGTTACACTGGAAAGAATTCTCGGTGGGAGTTTCCTCTTTGATTGTTCAGAACTCCCGGTTAGGAGTCCAGAGCTCACATTTCTAAGATGATATATATACATTATTGAACTTTCCTTTCAACTTTGATAACCAGTTTGCCTGGTATGTGGGCTCACAAAGAGGAATGAGCATTCTGGGAAACCTATTAATTTGTTTTCCAATTGTTAAGAGAATTATTTTGAGGCAGGGCATAGAATAAAGTACCAGTGTTTGTTGGCAAAGGTTGTTCTTGCCAATGCGGGGTGGTTGATGATATACTCTGACTTTAGACCCATGACTCTGAAGCTCTTTCTAATCAGTGGGCATTAAGTCATATGGGTGGTTGCAGCAGGTTTTAATGCTGGCCACATAGAGCCATTGGCTGTAGAAACTGATGTGCACTTAAACCACACCAGACATCTAGGTTTAGGCTATCTATGCTTAGGTGGACCTTCAGCCTTCTGTTTTATTCTAATTGCTGGAAATGTGTATGCTTTGTTCGCAACACATTCAGAAAGGATATAGAAAGGATAGCACTATATTCAACAAATATGGATGCATTCAGTATCTACAAATTTAAGGAAGCTGGAGAGGAATCACAGCCTTGGAAACTTCTCACTGGACACTGTTCTCTTCATGCTGTCATTTTTTGCATGGTCCCCCACCTCCATCCCAAAGCAAGCTAAAAGAAAACACTATCATTCAAGCTCCTTGCAGTCTTGCACATCATCATAAGTACAGTCTGCCTTTAACAGAGCAACTTGGTAAAATACAGTTGTACTCAGAATCCCTGGGAACCCATTTCCAAGGGCCTCCCTCAGCCCATCACCTTTATGTTGCTCAGAGAACACTTGCTTTCATAATTTAGTCTGGCTGTATTGTGCAAAATCAAAACATGTTGACATTGTTTTCCTGACTTTTCATGAAAACTGCCAAAAAACAATAGGAAAAGCATAGTGATGCTTTAAAGTCCTATACAGAAAGACAAGCAAACAAAACATTTCATATGCAATAACAATACTGATTGAGCAAAAAGTCTGTTTTTTGCACACTGTTGAGAGTAAGTTCCCTGTGGTAAGTTCTATTTCCTTCCACGCCCATCAAATTGAATTAGCACTTAGTGATCTGGTGCAAAAAACCAAAATGTCGCCTAAATCGATCATCTTTTGGGGTGGTTAAAGAAAAACTGCTGTGTATTCAGTCTGGCGACCAAAAATCAATAAGACACAACTGAGCATGCACACGAGTTATCATCAAAGCAGCTCAAGTTCAGACCCATGGTTAGCGAGTGAAGAGAAGTCAGGACAATGACAGCTATTTTTAGCTCAGGTATGATGTGTGTGCATACGTACTTCAGCCAGGCACAGAGATCAGCTGCTGAGCAGTAAGTGCTCTCAGAAAAACATTTAGTAATTACTGGTTTGTGTGAAATGTATCTCATGAGTTTTGGCAGAAAGCTTATGCTTACAGGTAGGAGTTGGGAAGCTGCTTGTCAAGAATAGAGAGGAGAGCTGATCACCTAATGGAGGGTCCAAATGCGCAGCAAAAGATAAAAGCTTGTGAGTAAAAGGCCAAATTCTGACCCGGCTCAGAATCAAAGGAGTTGCACATATTTTAGGGCAGGTTCCTAATATCCAACCTAAACTCCCCTCGCTTCATCTTGAGACCATTGCTCCTTGTTCTGTTTTCTGCCACCACCAAGCACAGTCCAGCTCCATCCCTTTTAGACCCCCCCCTTCAAGTAGTTGAAGGCTGCTATGAAATCCCCTCTCAGTCTCCTCTTCTCTAGACTAAATTAGCCCAGTTCCCTCAGTCTTTCCTCATAAGTCATGTCCCCCAGCCCCCTCACCATTTTTGTTCCAATTGGTCCACATCCTTTCTGTCGTGTGGGGCCCAAAACTGAACACAGTACTCTAGATGTGGTCTCACCAGTGCTGAATAAAGGGGAATAATCACTTCCCTTGATCTGCTGACAACAATCCTACCAATGCAGCCCAGTATGCCATTAGCCTTCTTGGCAACAAGGACACACTGTTGACTCATATTCAGGTTATGGTCCACTGTAACCCCCAGGTCCTTTTCTGCCGAGCTGCTGCCCAGCCAGTCGGCCCCATGCTGTACTAGTGTATAGGACTGTTCCAGCCAAAGTGCAGAACTTTGCACTTATCCTTGTTTGAACCTCATGAGATTTCTTTTGGCTCAATCCCCCAATTTGGTTCCTCTGAATCCTAGCCCTACCCTCCACCTCCAGCATATCTACTACTTCCCCCAGCTCCGTGTCACCTGCAAGCTTGCAAGCATTCTGTAAGCCATCTTTAGATAAGATTGTGGCTGTGTTTTTATAATTTATGTGTAATCAAAATAAAAGAGGAGGCTTCAGGAGCTCATTTGCTCATTTGTCCAAGAAATTGAACTAATCCATGTGCTTAGGTTTACAGCTGAATCCATTATGCCACATCTCCTATTAACGTGATCCTATTATAGAAGTATGTTTGCATTGTCACTGGCATAAAGAGCAGTATGCTCTGTTTCTGTATAGTTGCAGCAAGAGATTTTGAACCCCTTTGCCTCCTGAAAAGAGGAACCAGTTTAGTTTAATCTGTCCAATAGTTGCAGATGGATAAGAGGGATATTTGTGCTTCCAGTACATGTGCTAGGGCTGTGCCAAGGCAGGGAGCTGGTGTAAATTTACAAAAACACCACACTCTAAGTGCACAAAATATGGCTTAGTCCTTTTTTCAAGATCTTGCTGTCCAGGATCTTTCCAGACCACTCAGTGTTAATTTTAATGAATCAACCATGGTGAGCAATCACCATCACCACAAAGGATAGCCCTTTCTCTTGGTGAGCTCCAAGGTCTGGATAGAAAGGACAGATAGTAGGTAGATAATTACCCCTGCTGTTTGGTTATGCCAAGCATTCAGAGCAGTCAATAATAATGCAATCATCGTGACTTGGGTGAGGGGTTAGAAAGCACCCTGTTCAAGTTCACAGACGACACTAAAGTGTGGGGTTAAGTGGATATGCTAGTAGGAAGGAATAGGCTACAAGTGGATCTAGACAGGTTACAGGGGTGGGCCGAAGAGACCAGGATGGGGTTCAACACTGACAAGTGCAGAGTAATGCACCTGGGGAGGAAGACCCAGCAGCAGTCCTACAGGCTGGGGAACTCCCTTCTCACCAGTGCAGAGGCAGAAAAGGATCTTGGAGTCATTACTGATGTCAAAATGAACATGGGCCGGCAGTGTGGGATGCGGTCAGGAAGGCCAGCCGTACCTTGTCACGCACCCACAGATGCATCTCAAGAAGGTCCAAGGAGGTGCTCCTCCCCCTCTACGTGACACTGGTCAGGCCGCAGTTGGAGTACTGTGTCCAGTTCTGGGCGCCGCATTTTAGGTGGGATGTGACCAGTATGGAGAGGGTCCACATGATCAGGGGGCAGCAGGGCAGGCCCTGCGAGGAGAGGCTAAGGGATCTGAATCTGTTCAGCCTCCACAAGAGAAGGCTGAGGGGGATCTCGTGGCAGTCTACAAATTAGTCAAGGGGGACCAGCAGGCACTGGGGGAGTCCCTGGTACCCCGAGCAGTCCTGGGAGTTGCAAGAAACGGTCACAAGCTGGCAGGGGGTAGATTCATGCTAGACATCAGGAGGCGCTGCTTCACTGTCAGGGTGGCTAGGACCTAGAACCAACTTCCAAAAGAAGTGGTGCTGGCTCCTACCCTGGGGGTCTTTAAGAGGAGTCTGTACAAACATCTGGCCGGGGTCGTTTGACCCTAATACTCTTTCCTACCATGGCAGGGGGTTGGGGTAGATGATCTCCCTTCCGACCCTACCAACAACGAACTAGGAAGTTTTCACCTGTCTCTGTAGAGGGTTGGTAGATGGCTTAGCTTTTCATTTTAGTGTTAGCCATGTTATTACTATTTTGTTTGTAATGTATTAGATCTAGAAGCCTGATGCCCCTTTGTAAGACACTATATAAATATAATAAGGCGAATCTGTTTCTACTGCTCAATTTGAAATTTAAACATATAAAATCTTGTATGCTGTGTGTAGGCTGGGAGTGAAATGACAGAAGGTAGCTTATATATATTTGCTGCATTTTTAAACGAGTGGGGCCTATTTTAAGAAGAAGTAGAAATCTTATTTTACTGATGAGGAGAATCATTATCACAGTCTTATTAGGGCTGATTGATTATATCATCCACAGAACAACTGAAAAAAGTAATGGAGTTGAAGATGACTTGATCATTTTAACTAAGCCATATTTGCAAAAATAAATTCTGGCACGAGACAAATGTGTCACTTTTCATCTTTATGAAAGATTGGTACTTAATATTGCAGAAAGCTTCCCGCTTCACAATAGTGTTCAGAAATTATGTTGCATTTGTTTAAGCTGTTAGGCCATTATAATATTTCATGTAAACAAAAACAAATGAACTACATTAATTTTGCAGAGACTAAAATTTATAAAGTAAGGTGATAACTATTTTGTTAATGTGCTTTTCCTCCCATTTGTCATGTCAGAACACAGCCACAAGTGACATACTGCACATTTTCTTTGTATACCAAATGCCAGACCGTCAGGCTAGGCTGTATCTCTGGACTTTTTTTTTTTTCTTCACTTTGGTCCTAATCCAAAGTCTGTTGTAGCCAGGGGAGAAACTTTAGCTTTTTCTGTTATCTAATATCTTCATAGCTGCACTAGGATTTTAGGACTCAGTATAAGGGTACACCCATTTAGATTTCACTTATTATTTTTTGTAGTACTTTTATTATTTCCAGATCATCTAATGTTGCTGCAGTTAAAAAAAAAAATGAGGTGTTTCTTTTTTACAAGCAGAAAAATGTCAGCCCTATTTAAAACTGATTCTCTGAACCCAGTTGTGGGGAGGTGGGGAAGCAGTGATTGTCCCACTCCTCTCCAGATTGGAGGGGAGAGGAAACTCCCCGGTCTGGGCTCAAGCAGGCCTGGGGGAGGCAGAGAAGCAATTGCTGTTCAATTCTTCTCAGGGACTGGGTAGAGTTGCGGTGGGGAAAGGCTCTCTGCACCTGTCCCCAAATAGGGGTGATTCTGGTCTGGGGAATACGTGGGGAGGCGAGGCCTTCCAGCTGCTCCCAGGACTAGGAACTGCAGTTGCTTCCCCCTGTTTTTCTAGTGCAAGGGTACCCCAGTATGGGAAAAGGGGGGGAGCAGGGGAGAGGGAAAAGCTCAGGCTGGAGTGCCTGTGTGCTTTTTCTCTCTCTCGAATTGCTAGTGCTGTGCGTTTCATAGAATATCATGGACTCATAGAAACTGAGGGCTGGAAGGGACATCAGGAGGTCAGCTAGTCCAACCCCCTGCGCAAAGCAGGACCAGAAATTTAGTGCTAGAGATGAATGCCTGCTACCTACTCACTGTGTGACGCTGGAAATATCAGCGTAACCGTGGCAGTCTCTGTTGCTTTCTATCTTCTCCTACCAGTGCAACGTGGAGGTGGAATTGTATCAAATCAGAATACTCAGGCCATGTCTCCTGGTTTGAATGACTGTGTAAAGCCCTATGCCTTTGTTTATTCACTTGTAAAATTGGTAATGAGATTTCTCCACACAAAAGGAGTAATTGTGTCCTTTCATTTTCAATTATTTATTTTACATTAGGAAAAAGAGAGAGCGAGAAAGAGAGAACAATGGAAGAAAAGGCTCAAGGAGCGATCACGATGCATTTTCCTTTTAACGTTATGTCTCAGCTGACGTGTCAAATAGTGGCTGCCCCAGAAGTGTCCCTGAAGCAAGGTAGCTGCCCCCTGTTTAAAAGGCAGCTCCTTTAAAAAAAAACAACCCTTCTTTTAGTTACCTACACCAGGGATGGCCAACTTACGATAGAAGTGCCATAAGTGCCAGACGCAGAGGCTACGCGTAGCATGCACAAGCTGGGGTCAGGGCTACAGGCAGAGATGAAAACAGCCATGCACTGTGCTTTGGGAACCAGGAGAGGAGCAGCAGCAGCAGGAAGAGGTGAATAGGCCTGTGCTGCACAGCCCTTGGGAAGGGAGGGAGAGAAAAGCCCCTAGTGCCTGGCTGTAGGGAGGGGAGGGGGATAGCAGCCCAGTGTAGGGCACAGAAACAGTAGTACTCAGGTCTTTCCCTCCTAGTACAGGTAAGACTGAACTCCCTCTTTCCTTCCCCTGCTTTTCTGCAGTTGTCAGCCCCACACACAGACATCAGTGTGCAGGGCATTGTATCCAGGGCTCAAAGTGGGTTAGGCACAGCTGCTTCTTGGCGCAGCCCATCTTAGCAGTCCCAGTCTAGGACCTGCATACCTATAGCACTCTCTGAGTCCAGAGAATCCAGAGTGAGACCATCCTTCTCATTGCCCCTTTTCCCCAGAAATACATTAGGGCACCCCTCGTGCAGCCCTGTGTCTTGGAGCCAGCCCTCTGTATTGCGTGTCCTCAGTTACGCCAGATCTGAGGTTCCAGCATTACTGCCTCACCAGGAGTCCTCAGCCCTGCTCTACCTCATCACGACACCAGCATGAGAGAGTCAGGCTTGGGAAAACCTAGTTCCACTGTGCCATGGAGTCACCCCAAACCTGAGGGTGCTGCCCAAGCGAGCCCTAAGGATGCAACTGGGGGCAACCACTTTAACCAAGTTCCTGCTGAAGAGGCTGCCTAGTGATGAGGGAGCAGGTTGCTCCAGGGGATCTTGGTGATGCTTCTCAGGCAGTTTCTGGCATACAGATGCCCAAAGGTTTAAGCCTCCCATCAATGCCATGGGTTCTGAAGGTGCCGCTTATGAGGTCGTGCAGATTCCAGAGTACTGCTCCATCCCTGGACATCAGCCGGTACAGACCAGATGGCATTAAAGGCAGCATCCTGTCACAAGGGCAAAGCCCTACTTGTTCTGTATGGGAGGCGTGAGCCCTGCATCTGTCACTGGGCACATGGCAAACCCATCTCTGAAAGAAGGTTGAGCTGCAGCCCCACAAGGTGCCTCAGCTGAGGCTGCCACAGGATAAAGACTCCTGTTACAATGGCGGCCAGAAAATAACCATGCTATCATAGCTGATAATGGCCATGGAACCCCCATCCATGAGACTCCGTGGCTGAGGAGCCCTTGCACACGCAGCAATGTTTTTCTGCATCTCTTTAAAATGTTTACAAGAAATGCTTTTCTTTTCTTTTCCTTGTTCATTCTCAGCCCAAGCGATGCAAAGCAGTCAAACAGGTGATCAACCCTTATCCCGGGTAGCCAACCTTCACCCCACAGGCAGCCAGCATGTGGCACGTCTGGCCTGAGCTCTCAGTGGAATGGAGGCAGGAGGACTCAAGCCTCGGGATGCATGGGGTGAAGATCCAGCAGGATGATTTTGCGAGAGAAAGTGTCACTGCCAAAAGTCAGGTTAAGGCTTCCCTGGCCCTGCAGCTGCTGCCAACTTAAAGCCTTTGGCTCGTCCCTCGCCATATAAAACTGTAGTGGTTGCAGAGCTAGGAGACTCTTTGTGCTGACATCCCTTCTCTCAGCAGTGCCCTGCCACTGCTTTGCGCATCTGGAGACTCAAGGCCCCCACAAACTCGATCAGGTACCTCTCTGGGGGTGGGGATCAGAGTGGCACTTGGGAAGAGGTGGGGCTTAACTGGTGACACACCTGCCAGAAAGGTGGGTCCCCACTGACCTAGACCATAACAGAACGGTATTTGCCTAAATAGGCAGGTTGCTTACAGTAACTGAGTATAATGATCATAAAACACTTCATAATCATGTGGTAAGTAATATTTCAGAGCCACAAAGCACTGCTGAACCTAGCCATAATACAAAAATGTGGGGGGGGGTTGTTTGTTTTTTGTTTCTCCCATTAAACCCCCCCCCCCCCATCAAACTATCTTGTAAGATGCAATGAACCCCAGGAGAAGTATATGGAAATGTGAATGTCAAGTAATACACTTCAAATCTTTATTACAGGGAAGAATCCAAGTATCAAAAGTGACATAAATTGCCGGCCAACCTGGATATTACAGAAGAGATAGCTGCAGAGTCCTGGAAGAAGGATTAAAGTGGAATGACCATCATTACCACCAGTCTTACTCTGATATAATGAAGATCAGGGGTATTAAATGCAACCTTGATGTGTGCTAAAATAGATTAAAAATGAAATAACAGGGGGAAAATTACTAACCTTTGATTAAAGATTTGTGGTGCTGCAGAATGCTCTTAGTATACTGGGGTTAGGAACAGATGTTGCATCTGTCCCAGGACAAATTATGCTTACGTTTGTCCTGGAGCAGAGACTATCTGGGATTGGCATGTGTACATCTCGCTGTTCCAATCAGGTTTTAGCAGCCAGCTGATACTTTTCTCCCATTGATTACATGATGCAGTCCCAAGCCATTCAGATGCACTTTACGAAGTCCTAGGACAAACTGTTAGCACTTCTTATCACATGAACCTTTTTAAGGTTTGTCCGACCACAAACATGGTTATCTGTATGATTGCACTTTGTCCCAGGGTAGAATGGTTTTTCTTGGCACAAACGTGACGTCTGTTTATAGCATGAGAATCCTACTCAAGGCTATTGATGAAAATAGGAAGAGCTCTGTGCTTTTTTACTGCAATAAAAACAAGGAGTAATATTACAAAACATAAAATCTGGAATAATAAATCATACACATTTTTCTTTTATATCTGAAGCCAAGATTTACTTAGCAACTCTGGACTCCCAATATCCTCAACAGAAATGAAGATTTGAAATATTCATATGTGGAAAATATTTGAGCTATTTTGGGCCTGATACCTGAAAGTACTGAGTAAGTCTGTACCTTGGGCTCATACCTACTACCCCCTTTTGACTTAAATTTGAATCTAAATTAGGAAGTTAGGGCAAGATGCCTCGAGTTGGTAGCATAAGGAGGAGTGGGCACACAGGGTATAAGCCCCAGGTGCTGACTTAAAAGGGGGTGTCTTCAAGGTCCCCCTCCTCCCCTCCACTCAGCAGTTCCCAAGTCTGGTAGGCATGCCTTTGCCCACTAATGGTCCCAAGGCAACGTCCCATACTACAGTATTCCCAGCACTCATGATTTTATTGAGTCATTTGGTATTTGGTGTTTCTTGGTTCTTAGTGATAGATAAGATTAGAATTTCTGAATTCAATTAGAGCAGGGGTTTTCAACCTTTTTTAGTCTAAGTACCCTCAGTGCCCAGATGTGAAGCGGGGATGGGGGGTTGGGTTATGCATGGCCAGATGCCAAGTGGGGAAGGTGGGGGTTGGCGCACGGGCAGAGGCCGAGCAGGGAGGTGGAGAAGGATGCGGGTGGGCAGGGACGGAGCACTGCCGCCTCCCAGGAGCAGGGCCAGGTGGGCCGGGGAAGCTCACTGGGCTGGGGTGAGGACAGAGGCGCCCCTCTGTGGGGTGAGGAAGCTCACTGGTCTAGTATGTGATGGTGGCAGCCACCGCATGAGAGACTCCCCACCTGGCAGAGGGGTACTGCTGCCCTTGACCTGCCCTGGCTTCACTCCTGGGAGGCAGTGGCACTCCATTCCCACCCACCTGCACGTACCTCCTAGGACTGATCCAAATACCCCTAGGGCTACGCATACCCCTGGTTGACAACCCCTGAACTAGAAGAAAAAAATAATCTAAAAGAGAAACTCATGAAAATGCAACTCCTTTGTGCTTTACATACCTAAGAACCGAAGACAAATAAAAGGAACACAATATTTATTTTAAAAATTGAATGGCTCAGAAGTCCATCTTGTGACTTGACTCAATTTTGGGGTTTTTTTAATTGTAGTTGTTGCTGTTCTGCCTGGTTTTTGGAGAGGGTAGGGTGGGAAGGATTCAACAATTCGTGAATAAAGAATTTTAACAAGGAAGTCAATGCGCAATCGCATACTATAGTCGTTGCAGCTATGGCGTTTCCAGGCATATGGTTGAGTTGCATCTTGCATGAATATGAAGATTTCAGAATTCTCCCCTTTATCCTGGCTTTGCTGTAGTCACGTGAAGAGTAACTCCAGCAAACTTCTTGAATTTTCTTTTTAATCTCTCCAAAGCCATTCTTCCTCTGTCTCTGTGCGTGTGTGCATGTGTGCTAGGAGATTTGAGAAACAGAAGTCTTTGACTCAGATTGTGGGATCTGGGGAAGGAGAAGCTTCTGCCTCTGTATGATCAGAGAATTTCAACTTTTGCATGCGCTAAGGAGAAAGGAATTCCTAAGACTGTTTGTATTGATGGCAGGAGTGGAAGAAGTTTCTCTTAAATCAGTTTTCGCATTGAAAAATGCCTGTGCATTGAATCACAGTTATGGACATTCAAGTTTAAGTGATATGGCGCTGTTTATGACTGATGTGGCTTACACAAATCTGTCAGTTGGCATTTGGGACAGCTGTTTGTCAGTTGGCATTTAATTAATTGCGGACACTAGGATATGAAACTCAGTTTTTCCTGCTCTACAGCAAAGCTGGTCAAAGGCAAGGGACAGTTCATAAAAAGCTGAGAACTCCTTCCTCCTCTTTCCCGCACCACCCTGCGCACCCACCTTAAGGAACTTTGAGCTAAGAGAAATTGTCATCGGCTCTAACCTGTGGTGACAGAGCGGTAGGGGTTATTGCCTCAACAACTAACTCTGAAAGTAGACTGAACATTAACATTGTGTTATGGTGCACATTTTGGTGTGAAGGCAGCTAGGCAAGGACCATTTTGATGGGATGGAGCGCTCACGTTTCCCTGTAACAATCAAAAGCATACAAAAACATCTGTTAGTCTAGAAATTGCAACAGGATCCTATGTTTGTCATGGGGGGGAAGCAGTTAGCGGGAAATAGGGATTTTATATGACTCTGTGAGCACTGCTGCATGTTCATCAAAGTACCGTAATCACAGCACATTAAATTTGCTACATGTAATGATGGGTATTAACTTAATTTGCCATAATTGGCACTACTGTGCATTAGCACAGATGAACACTTTTTTAGTGACATGAATGTGCATTAGACGAAATCTGCACATTAGCATGGGTTTTGCCCACCAGGCTAGTATGCAATAGAATTAGCCTTCTGTGCATTAAGCGTCTTGTGTAGATGCACGCTGTATGCATAAGAAGTGATGCTTTGTAGAAAGACAGTTTGATTACTGGACGGTGACAGGCAGCTTTATTTTAAGTGACTGGTCCTGTGGGTTGTGGGTGTGAGGGAGGAACCTGTATATCTGCTTGGAGTATTGGGAGAATGCCATTATGTTTGTTTGCATGTTTTGGAACCTGAATTGAGGCAAGTGGGTTACATTCAAGGCTTTGCATTTATGAGTTGTTGTTATGGTTATAAAGTCATGATGACTGCAAGGGGGGAGGTAGCATCAGGAAAAGAGATAAGTGATAGAAAGTAATTTAGATAAGTAACTCTTTAAAATATTTTCCCCTTCTAACACTTTTGTAATCCCATTATCTTGTTCTTCTGCTATTTCCTTTTCATGAAAACTTTGGGAGGAGAAAATGAGGGTGTCTCTGGAGTAAATGAAACAAAAATTTAGAAACATCTTAGGCAAACTGAATTCTGTGTAAAGAACCCAGGAAGAATAAAGAAATATATTTGTGGTAAAGTTAGTATATCGTGCTCAGAACTATAAATGGAGTAGTACTGGCTAGACAGAATATGAAATTTTACATACTCTCTCACATGGTAATTAAGCAAACCTGCTACTAACTATAAGCAGGGACCTGCTTCACACATATATAAATAATAGGCCTGTGCAAGTAGTCAGCTATTCAATCTGGCTTTGGATCTGGCCATTTCAGAAGCCAGGGAGCCGATCCAGAGCTCCAGACTGGGTTCCCCCTTCGATCTAGCCAAAGCAGCTCCGAAGCTTCAGAGCCACCTCGGAGATCTGGCCGTAGGGTATAATGGGGAATCAATTAAATATCTATAACTTTGTTGTATTTGTCTGATTTGGATGAAACTTGCAGGGTTAGTAGCCTCTGCTGAGAGCATACAGCCTGCCAAGTTACAAGACTATCAGTGCAGGGGTTCAGGGGAAATTGCACCTCAAATTCTTGAAAGCAAAACTCAGCTCATGTGTATGTGTTAAGCCACAGGGGGATCAAACTACAGGGATGGTCACCCCTCGTGAGGCCACAAAGCCTGCCAAGTTTCAAGGAGATAAGTGCAGGGGTTTGTGGGAAACTGCACCTCAAGCTGCGGACAAGCAAAACTCATGACGTGTGAAGGCGCAGCAGGGTGAAAGCTGCAGGGATGCTAGCCCCTGCTGCGGCCACGAAGCCTGCCAGGAGATAGGTGCAGGGCTTCTGGGGCCTGGGGCGTTGCACCTCCAGCTGCTGACAGGCAAAACTTGTGTTATGGGTACTTGTGCAACTGTGTCGGTCTTGGGGTGGGGCAGGGACATGGATGGACATTACTGCAGGCCCCACTGCTAAGCTACTGTGTTACCCTTCCCAATTAATCATGATTCACTCAGGGACTAGCTCAATACACAGTACCTAGCCATGTAACGAGTTTTGCCAGTCAGCAGTCAGAGGCGCGGTTTCCCAGAAGCCACATTTCCCTTGCACCTATCTCCTTGACAGCTGGCAGGCTTCATGGCCTCAGCAGGGGCTATCAGGCCTGCAGCTTTCACCCTGCTGTGTTGTAACACACACAGTGTCACCTGTGTAACGAGTTTTGCCTGTCAGCAGTCAAAGGTGCAGTTTCCCAGAAGCCACATTTCCCCTGCACCTATCTCCTTGACAGCTGACAGGCATTGTGGCCTGAGCAGGGGCCACCACCCCCGCAGTTTTCACCCTGCTGCGCCTTAACACACACAGGGTCATCTATGTCACGAGTTTTGCCTGTCAGCAGCTTGAGGTGCAGTTTCCCCCAAACCCCTGCCCCTATCAGCTTGAAACTTGGCAGGCTTTGTGGCCTCGCCAGGGGCTACCTCCCCTGCAGTTTTCACCCCCCTGTGGTGTAACACATACATGTGACGTGAGTTTTGCTTTCAAGCATCTGGGGTACAGTTGCCCCCAAGCCCCTGCACCGATGTTCTTGGAACTGGGCAGCCTCCGCGCACTCAGCAGAGGCTACCATCTCTGCAAGTTTCATCCAGAGCAGACAAAAAACAACAAAGTTATAGATATTTCATTGATTCCCCATTATACCCTATGGCTGGATCAAAGCAGGAACTCAGCCGAAGCGTCCAAAGCTTCTCCAGATCCAAAGCACAGTCTGAAGCCTCGCACAGCCCTAATAAATAACTAAGTAGCTTCCCCGCACACTGAGCAGCTGAGATGAGTCCAGTTCGTATAATGCATGTGTATATGTAAAACAACAAGCAGGAAAAGCCCCTAAGCACACAGACCCTTCCACTTCATAAGCTTCTCTTCCTAGGGAAAGCATGAAAGCTAATGTGTGACACAACAATGCGCTGGAGAAAAATGCTCAATACTCCGCTGGTAAACCTGGAACATGAGCAGCTATATGGAACAGACTGGTTTGTCTCTAGCTTTAAATCTTCACCTGAGTCCCCCTTGCACTGTTATTCATCTAAACCATCGCATTGCCTAGCATAATAAGTAAGGCATGGTTGCCTAAACAGCCTGGATTGAACTAGCATTAATTAGCCATGTCATGTTATTACTCATTGTCCATAAATTCACTCTTACCATTCAGATCATGCTTGAATTTACTGGCAGAGCAGCATGTGGAAAACTTATCTGATCTGAGTGATTCTCTTTGGCATTTGTATTTGACTCATTCTGTTGGTATAAGGACAGATTCTTTCCTGCAACTATGAAAGCAGGCTTAGAAAGGAAGAAAAGTAGACTAAAAAAATCTTGCATGTGCTTCGCTTTATATTCAGCCATCAATGTTTTTTCCTCTTTCTGTACTACATTTTCGATTTTGAAGGAACCTGCTTGCATGTAAGGAAATAGTCACAGATTTTTAAGGTGTACCTGATCCAGCACTTTATAGATGAGGGATTTGCTTTGTTTACTTCCCCCCCCTTAGTCATTGATTATGAGCAACTCTTGCAGTTTTGTACCAGTGAACATGAATGAGTTAAGAACACAAGGATAGTATGCACATAAGCATCGATACCTGTATGTATTTACTTACAGAAAATTCTTGTAGGTAAGACCAGTAAGTAGCCATGTCCACATCTTGGTTTCATGTGATGATCAAGAGAAATGGCTTATGCCACACAGTAATCTACACTGCACCCTCTTAAAGGAATATAGAAGCTAGAGTTGATCAGTAAATACTTTCCCATCTTTCCCTGAAATCTCAACCATCTTCCCACAAAGCATGAAACCACAACTTCATTTTGTTTTTCATGGAGGAAGAAGGATGTCTGCCCCGCAACTTACTGCTGACCTCCAGCAGTGCTAAATAACATACCTGCAATGCCACAGAAATGTGGGCATACTGCCTCCAGTTTGAGAAGCAGCATGGATGAAGAACTGGCTTTTTCTGAACATAAATATATTGCATCCTTACATTCCCGATCAACTCCAATAGCAATTCCCCAGTCACCTTTTGTGTCCTGCTGCTTGGGCAATATACTTCCTTGCTGGCCTCCAAGTAAACATTTATTGCCATAAGGCAAAAATCTACTCACTGAGGGCATCTACACGGCTGCTTTACTGTAGAGTTGACTAATTAGTTCTGCAGTAAAGTGTAAACACCTACACTTGTGGTGCTGTCAGATTGGAGTAAACTAATTAACTCTGCCAAATGGTAGTACTTCCTGATACAAGTGCTATCCTATGGTAGAGTTATTTACTCCACTGCAGCGCATGTGTAGATGGCAACCTGGGTTGGCTGGGCACAAGGGTGCTGCAGTCTGGAGGCTGCCTGGTGGCTAGCCCCACACTATAGCACCCATGTGCCCCAGCCAGCCCCACCACAATACACTGAACCAGGGCAGAGCAGCTCTGGGCTGAGAGGCAGATTCCCTGGGCCCTCTGCCAGCCAGGGCTGCACCACCCTGGCTCAACAAGCTGCAGCCCCAGGTGCACATGTACACATTATACCCAGGCTTTGACATGAACTGCAGTGAGTTCATGCAGCCCTGCTAATTGTATGTGCAGATGCGCCCAGTGAGTAGCAAAGACATGTTGGGTTTCATAACCCTAATAGGGATTACCTGTGTATATCAGAAGAAAGAACTTTCTACAGTATGATTTTATTCTTTCTGCATGAAAGCTCTGTGCCTGTATGTCTGTTGTCGAAGCAATTACACTGCTGTTCACATTAAAACTACCAAACTACAGAGCCCTTTTATTGACTTTGTTGAAAGAAATATACAAGGTAGGAGAGAATGAATGTTCTCCTCCTCTAGCTCTGTGGTTCCCAACTCAAGGCCATCCATCTGGCCAGCTGTTACCTTTCACTCATTTTTGACTGGGGGAAAATAAAAGAGCTATTCTTCTGTTGCAAAGAACTCAGAAAGATCACAAATGGTCAGAATGGTTTTGACACTATGGATTCCTATTTGAAATCTCTGGGTTTATCTTGTAGATCATGTGTATGTGTTAGCACTGGTAGGTGTGCAAGTATTGTGCAGCAGCTCAATACCTATAAAAGGATTTCATGGCATCCCAGGACACTATGGCAACTTGACTGGGAACAGTCAGCATACTGACGATCAATATCATTTCTTCCAATAAATGTCTTGGCTATAAGAAATAAGTTTTAAGTAACACAAAGTCAAACCTTATTCCCCTTTCCCCCACGTTTAATATGGACAAAGGCAGTGGTGTTTTAATTAATAAACAGTACAATTGTCTTGGGAACCACCTTCTAGTATTGACAAGGCAATGAAGAAAGGGTGGAACTTTTGGTACCAGCAGCGGTGTCCTCAGCCATTCTTTCCCTGGAGTAAAGCAAATGTCATGATTTGGTTTCAGTGGAGATTTCAAATAAATAACATGGCGTGGTCCGGAAGGTCATAACCTTTTGTTTAAATGTGGGGAAAATCACATAACACTTCTGTGCCTCTTTTCTCTGTTTATATATTGCTTTCATGGGTTTATGGAAAACTTAATGAATAAAAGTTCTGTAAATGTGATAGAGAGAAAATCTGTATTGAGTGTATCCAGAGCTTAGGCAGCACCCTTCATTGACAATCTTTATCTCTTGATGGGGGTTGGCTATAAAATGAAAAAAAAATCATTCTAAAACTGGAGGCATGGAGATATATTTTGGATTTTTGCAAGTGTGAAGGGAGAGGCTTTCCAACTGTGAATCTGTTCCTGCAGAGCAGCCAGATTTCTCTGGTTAAAAAAGTCAGTATTGTAAGCTGGTCACACAATTCATGCTGTTGCATATGTTGTACTCACATGTTGAAGTGCTGATGGATATTTGTAGCCTCTCTTTTTAATTTAACTTTCCAGACATAGTTAAACCTCATCCTGGATGCAAACCCATCCCAAAGCAGCATCTAAATCAGGCCCAAAGCAGTTAGAGCAATAAACATGAGACACTACTTTTGTTTCCCCCTCAATAATATAGATATTATTCAACTAAGCCTTTACTAGCATTGCTTCATCAATATCTATTGGGAACTAGTGCAACTCAGCAGGAAGAAACTACAAACCATAACTGCATTATGAAGGATGCCATTTGTTTGCACTGATGTGTGTTTGTCTGCCTGATCTGAAACCACTGTGTCTGACGCTGCTGGTAGCGCCTCACTAACTCCCATGGGGCCAAATGGTACTTCGACTAAAGTCAGTAAAAAATTCCCATTGACCTTAATGGGAATGGAGTTTGATTTGTGTAGCATTATGTAAGTAGACTTTTTTATGCTTTCTGTATCTCTGAGGCTGTTTTGATTAGCAATGCCAGAAAGCAGTATCATAGTTAAGAGAGGGTGGCCATGGCATCAGTCCCAGGTACTGACTTCTGTGTGTTGTGGGGGTGTAACACGGTGTCGAGTCCTTGTTACAGAGAGTAGAGAGAAATTGCTGGGGAGGGGGGACCTTCTGGGCCAGCAAGGGCCAGGTGCCTGAGCAGGCCACATGACGGGACCGGGGGGCAGGTGGGACAGATAGAAGGTAGCCCATAGGGGGAGAGGAGTCAGTAGGCTCCGACCGCTACGAGGGTTAGATCGCTCTCTCTGATGGAGAGAAAGCCTGTCAAGACCCTCTGTGTGGGTGCACACAGGCGAAGTGCACAAGGGGCCAAAGCTTTTTGTTCAGGGTTTTTTTTTCCCCCTTTTGGTCCTGATTTAGCTTAAACAACTGGCCCAGACTCTTGAAACAGCTGTGTCTGCCCCCCCGCAAAGTGGGAGGAGAGCTTTAAGCAGTGATTTTTTTTCCCCTTTTTTTCCTTTTGATAGACACCTGGCAGACCAGGAGACATGGCAGCTTCATTACAGTAGATCCCAGCACCCTGCCCTAATCCCTTTCTGTGACAGGGGCTCCCCCGCTAGGGCGCAAGGTGATCAGCACACTCCCCATCTAGGGCAGTCCACGTCGCTCTTGCCCACCATGTCTTGCTATAACTAAACAGATGTGCAGCAGGAGGCTACCCCGATGTGCAGCCGTAATGCCTTGGGCCAACTACATGGCTCTGTACCACCCCATCACCACGTCCCAAGCCTCGCAAGTGGTATCTGATCCTCTGTGCGCTCCCCTAGCCTTTCCCCTCCACCAGGTCACCCACCAGACAGTGGAGGGTGAAGCTTTCTGGTGCCCCATCCTCGCCTTTCACTGGGCAGGCACAGGTGTGACGTTTCCTGGGGGCGGCCCCAGCTGGATGCAGTTTCAGGTTTTACCCAGGACCAGGCAGACCCTCGAGTCCTATTCTCAAGCTCTCCCCTGTTCTTCTCCAGAATGCCTTTCTACATACATGGGGTCGTTTTACCACCTCCGGCCCCTATTCTGCTACAGGCCTGGCATCATACATCTCTGCCTTCAGGTGATCCAGCTGACCCCCCCTCATATGGGCACAGGTGGCCCTGGCTTCCACCTCTCACCAGTGGTCCCTCATGCAAGGGACCTTTGCCCACCCAGGGCCTGGCCACACTCTCTGGCCAGTCAGGGTGCCAGGGCTCCCCACAGCTCTCTCCTGCCCTTCACTATGGGCACCTGCCCTTTGAGCTTCCTGTGTCCTTGCCCCAGCCTGTGCCAGTCAAGGTCAGGTAAGTCCTCCCTCGTGGCCTCCTGCCCCCTCACGCTCTATCCAGGCCTTTCTCTCCAAGCCTATGCTCTTATACCAGCTCTGGGCCCTCCCTCCCCTGTCTGTTCTTCCACCCCACTGTTTGTCCAGCACTCCCTTCTCTCTGGCACTGGTCTACCAGTGTCTCTGCCTACGAATTCTCTGCATTACTCTTCCCTCCTTGGGTGGCACAGTGGCTGCCCAGGTGGGCCTATCTCCTCTTAGGTCAGCCCATAGCCTTACCTGGGGTGAATGCAGGGTTCCCCAAGATCCCCTAGAGAGCCCAGTGTTCACCTCAGTCTGGGCAGCCCTGGGCTCTACATGGACCCCTCTGCCTTGCAGGGCCAAGGTCCAAGCTGCTCTGATCTCCATGGCCTCGGGACCACTCCCAGCCTGAGTCCTGGCTGCCCTTGCTTCTTGGTCTGCAAGATGTCCTGTGGGGCCCTGCTCCTGCAGTCCCACCTTCCCGCAGTGTGTTGGGCTTGGGAACCTCTCAGGGTCCCCTGGAACCTCCTCTAGTCTCTTTAGCCTTCAGTCTGAGGGTCTGCTTGATGGTGGCAGTATTTGAATGGTCCAAAGATAGCAGACTGCTATTGGTCATCTTGTCTGTAACAGGTAACAAGTGGTAGCGTGCTTAATTTATCTCACTTTGGAGCTTACGTTACAACTATGTTTAAAGGACTTATATGTCTATTTTTTTTGTGTAAATCCATACCTGACCCTAAAATTATTGTTTGGTACATCAGTTTACATTTTGAGGTCTCAAATGGTCTAACGTTTTTCTTTAGGATGGGATGAGGTTTAAGATGGATGAGCTGCCACTTTTTCACTGATGAATACCAATGAGATGGTGGCCTTCCTGCTTCAAGGTCTCAGCATTAGCTAAAGAAAATGTCCTTTAAAGTAATACTTGAGCTATGGCACTGCAAACTGTAAGACTGCCAATTCATTGCTGCAGACTTCTGTCAAGAGTCAGGGTGAACTTTGGACTCAGTTTTGACATGTATGTTTATGTTATCACACAAGGTTTGCTTTTTTCCAATCATACTTCTCCTTCGGGTTTATTCAATTTCATGAATATCATCAACCCTATTTGTGTGGTACCTGCTGATTTATTATCAAAGCCATCTAACAAATCACTCTATAACTTATTTTTCCTGATTGTAATTGAGTAACGAAATCTTGGGTTAGGAATTTACTCCTTGGGGAACTGCCTTCCAAGCCCCACATTGGCTATTCCTTTTTTTTTCCCCCACTCCTTAGCCACTGACATGCTATTTCTTCTGTGTTATTAAAGTGAGCTGCTCAAGTCAGCAAAACATGCTGCTAGTGCTATTCATAATACAATGTGCTGTGTTCCCTTGGGACTTTGGACTTTGTTTTCTGGGTGGCATCATGTGTTAATTGTCTCATTTCTTTTCTTTTAATATTTTTGTAATTGGCTGTTAACAGTATTAACTTTTATGGCTAAAAATACCTGAAACAAGTTGGGCAAAGGCAGTACATTGCCAAATAGGTGTGGTGTTTTAGGAAGACCAGAAGTATCCCAACATTGAAGAGAAGCCCTGTATTTTTGTACGGTTTTGATCTGGGAGGATGGTTGTAAATTAAAATGCTCCCAAAATGAATTGATCTTGGGCTAACATATTTTAGCAGGTAACATCCACATTGATTCTGCTCTGCTATTTCAAGCAGCATTATTGACAAATGCAGAAAAATGTTTGCCTGCCTTTGTTTTTATTCATTACAAGCAGGTCACTAATCTAATGCATGGTATTTCCCCGGAAGAAAATCCATAGGGGAATGGTGAATTGAGCAGCTTTGCCAAATCCCACAAATGGTAAGTGTGCTTGGCAAGGTGACTACGTTAATTGGAAAATGTTGAGCTGACAGATGCTTGAGAGTGATGGTATTTGACAGACGACTCTAATTCTCAGCTGTGTGTCCCAGCTAGTTGGTAGCTGGGTTTAGTTGCTAACTCGTGTGATAAATTGAGAGGCTCTGTTTGGCCTTTGGCCTGTGTAGGTGTTTAACAGAAACGCCCCACTGATGGGCCAGCCTTCAGGAGGTGAAAAGATAATGATGTGGGTAGTTGTTCCAAATAATAACAAAGACTATTTGTCAGTCAATGGAAAAAGATCTTCATTTTGTGTTTGAAAGAAGAAGAAAGCAAAACAGAATGGCTCTGTCAAGCTCCCAACTCTGGCGTTGCTGTACTTGAGGAGCAATGAGACTGAAGAGCAACATGGACAAGGTGAGTAGGCAGGTACGCATTGGTTGCAATTGCTAAGGATGAATATGAGTGTCTCCATCTTGACTGCTGGTGCTCCTTCTTTACTCTCTAAGGCCAAAAAACACAGTGCTGCTATGTCCTCTAAACGCTACTTAAACTGTTAGGCTGATGGAGTTACTTGTATTGTGCTGGCTATCCATTTTGCATGGGCGAATTTAATCTGAATGGGTCACAGCAATGTTGTACCTTGCAGTGGACAAGCAGGCTCCTGTTTAGAATTCAAAGTGCTGTTTGAAAAACAAATAGCAATACTTGATCTTCTTTGAAAATGACATGGGTAGACTTAATCCATGGATCATCATCACCATTACAAGAAAGTCTAAGTGGAAGTTTGGTGCTGTTTCAATCCTTTTGCTAGTTCTCTGCCCAATACACCAGTACTCTGAGAAATACTGTGCTCCCATCTCCTAATAATGCAGGAGTGAGAGACTCAGGAATGAAATAGTGACCAACCTTCTCTCAGTTTACCAGTCTTAGTACTTATTATAGCTCTAATCCTCATGTGTGACTGAGTAAACTTCTTACACAAAAGCATGCCTCAAATGAACTGAGCAGCTGGGCAAATCTTTCAGTACTTAGCTTTGATAAGTTAGGATTGAGCAAGGTATTTCAGTACATGCGTAACTCTAAATTTATGTAGAGTCCAATTGACTTTAATGGGATTATGAGTGTGTTTCAATCCCTGCTGAATTAGGACTTCAGCATTAGAGCTGGCTGAATTTCAGGATTTTCATCAAATTCTAATTTTTTTCTTTTTTTTAATTTGGGCTTAGTCGATTGGATCAAAACCAAAACTTTCTTCTGAATCAGAAATTCTTGGAGCAAGGGGAGTATTTCAGAAACTCTTAAGACGCAGCATTTCTGAAATGAAATATGCTCCTAGGAAATCCACAGCTGCCGGCTGCCAGGAAACTGACAATGTCAATTTCATTCAGCAGCTGCCAGGGCTCCCAAGTCCTTGGACCGAGGCAGCCCTACTGTGAAGATTATCCAGGGATACAGGTCTTGGGAGCCTGTGCCAGGACTTCCAGACTCAGTCCCAGCTGTGGCAGAGAGCCTGTAAGCCCTTCCATGGCCGCCTGTCCCACAGACATGGATTCTTTGAGGTCCCGTAGGGGTTCAGACCCCTGGCCACACCGCTCCAAAGCTGCAAATCCTGAAAACCCTGGAGGTCTTGAGAAGCGTGCCAAGAATCCAGGCAGGGGCCTTGGGAACTCTAAGTCATGGATTGACATTTCAGGTTCAGTGAATCAGTTTTTTTGCCAAAACTGTGGCATCAAAATAAGTGCTGACCTGTCCTGGTCAAGTTATTTGCTAATGCATACTATACACACATACATGTACATGTGTAGACAAACATTTTCTCTCTCGCCTTGATTTTGTGCATAGATGTAAATACAGGATTGTCTCCGTTTCATTGCAGAACTAACAGTCTTGGTGTTTTCTTCTTCACTTTTATCCCAGTCTTATGTTACTGGAGGAAAAAGGGAAATAAACTGAAAATACCTAGACAAAAATGTAGAGAGGGCTCTGACTACATAAATCTGGGATTCAAATTCAAACTTTAAAAAATCGGTCTTATGATTGACTCATTCCTTTGTGCCAGTTTCTCAGCTGGTAAAAACTGACCAAAGTGGAGCTTTGCCGTTGATTTCTATCAACTGAGGATCTTCCCCCTTTCTCTGGTACAAAACAAATCAAACAAATGCAGAAGAAAATAATGTGAGGGCTTGGTTCATAGCCATGCACTAGACAAAGAACCTAGTTCAATAGTTAAGCTTTCACTCGTTGCAATTTATTGTGCCAGTGATCCATGAAATAAAGAGTGTATTTTGTTTCTGAGATTTTAACGATTGTTAAACATGGGGGAAATTGTGTCTACCCATTTATGTCCATGTCATGTTTTTTATGTACGTGATGAAGTGTTTGGCCTCAACGCAAGGTCGACTGGAGTTTTAGTATTGACCTCAATGGAATCAGAACAGACCTTCAAATTGGAAGGGTGATTAAAGAGGGGAAAATACATTCAGGTGCTTCTATGTGACAGCTCTCCGAGTGAGGCCTCCATTGTCTCAGATAGACTTCTGCATTATAGAAAGAGAATGTGAATGTGTATTTGACTCAACACTAAAATGCAGTGATGCATGTTTTTTTCTCTGAACTATAACTGATTCCAGAGTTTTGGGTCTATTCCTATTCCCACTAGAGTGAATGTGGTTTTTGCTGTTGACTCTACCAGGAAGACACTTTGGAGCCTGCTTGTGGTCTCCGACTCTCTCACACTGTTTTCAGTGGAGGTATTATTGATTTTATACCAGATCAGGAGCTGGCTTAATGGAAGATTGGAAGCTTCAAGTTCAAACCATTAACATTACTCAAACATTATCTGAGGATTGGTTTTGCCACAAAACATGGTACATGGGATATTTCTGTTAGATTTTGCTACATTTCACATTAGGATAGTGATTGTTGTTAGCGTTTATCATAAATCTGGGCCTGGTTTCCAAACTTTTTTTTGTCTCCTGTTCTTGCAATTTTTGCAGCAGTCATGTTGGGTTAAACAAAATGGCTTTATCCAACAATGTCACTAAGTAATTACCATAATTGCAAAGCAATATGCAGTAATGCCAAAGAGGAAGGCAATATTATGGTGTGTAGTGGACAAAACTTCAGAAGTAAATGAAGTCTACTCTTGGAAAAGCTTCTGATATTTGTGTTTGGCTATGACACCACAAATCCATTAATTTATAACCATTTTTTCCATTAATATAAATCCTTGTGTATCGCACATTTAAGTGAAAGAAAAGGGAATTGAGTCAGATTTGTCAGCATCTTGTGATTGAAAGGAAAGGCTGCAGCTGGTGCTACAGCCCAAACTCTTAAGTTTTAGCATGTATTACATTATGAGTTCTCCAGAGTTGCATTAATGCAATAGCCATAATGACAGAGCTTGTTAGAACATGGAATTTCTGTGACAAATTTCATCCGGAATTGGAACAAAAAAAATCAGAAGTCTTCATTAAATAAAAATATTTCAAATAGTGAAAGAATCTAGACTCAAGCAATCTGTTTTAGGCTTTTACATTCAATGATGAGATTAGATTAAAAAATCAAAACAATTTAAATTATAAAATGTCATATAATGTTAAATGTTAAATTTGTATATATTGTTTTTATATTTCCATTGTAAAAATATTTTATGGATTTCATAAATTCATAGACATTAGGGCTGGAAAGGACCTTGGAAGATCATTTAGTCCAGCCTCCTGCCCCAGGGGCAGGAAGTCAGCTAGGCTCAAAGGATCCCAGCAAGATAAGCATCCAAATGTTTCCTAGAGGAGTCTAAAGTAGGTGCTTGCACCACCTCTGGAGGGAATCTATTCTAGGCCTTGGGGGCTCAGAGGGTAGAGAAGTTTTTCCTTATGTCCAGCCTAAAATGGTCTTGGAGGAGTTTGTGACCATTGGACCTTGTAATCCCTTGGGGCGCTCTGTTGAACAGGCATTTCCACACATCCTGATGCACATTCCTTATATACTTATAGGCTGCCATCAGGTCACTCCTGATCCTGTGCTCTTTCTGGGCTGAAGAGCCCCATGGCTCTCAGCCTCTTTTCCTAAGGCCTATTCTCCTGCCCTCTGATTGTGTACGTGGCTGTCCTCTGGACTCTCTCAAGCTTCTCCACATCCTTCTTGCACTGTGGAGCCCAGAACTGGAGGCAGTACTCCAGCTGTGGCCTCACCAAGGCTGAGTACAACGAGAGGATGACATCCTGAGATTTGCTTGAGAAGCATCTACGGATGCAAGCCAGAGTTTTGTTCACTTTACCAGCTGCAACATTGCATTGGTGGCTAATGTTCATCTTGTGGTCAGTCATGACCCCCAAGTCCTTTTCAGCTATTGTACTACCGAGTGTAGCACTGCTGAGCCTATAAGCATGATGTGGGGTTTTTTTCCTCCAAGGTGGAGTATCTTGCACTTTTCCATGTTGAACATTATCAGGTTTTTATCCGCCCACTTTCTAAGCCTATCAGGGTCAGCCTGGATCACCAGCCTAGGTGTTTGGTGTCATCAGTGAACTTGGCCAGTCTGCTTCTGACACCAATATCCACATCATTAATGAAGATGTTAGAGAATATAGGCCCAAAGACAGAAACTTGGGAGACCCCACTGGTCATGAAGCACCATGATGATTTGCTTCCATCGACTACCACTCCTTGGGTCCAATCTCAGAACCAATTCCCCAGCCATTAGACTGTGATGTAGCCAAGACTGCAGTTGGCCAATTTTTCCATGAGGAGATCATGAGACACCAGATCAAAGGCTTTTTTAAAGTGAAGATATATGACATCAATCTCTCTTCCCTCGCCCAGGTGATATGTCACCCGGTCGTAGAAGGAAATGAGACTAGTCAGGCAAGATGTACCCACAACAAACTCATGCTGGCCACCCCTCAAGATTTTGCCATCAGCCAGCTTGTCAAGAATGGTCTCTTTGAGAATTTTTTTCCAAAATCTTCCCAGGGATTGAGGTCAAGCTGATTGTCCTGTAGTTCCCCAGATCTAGTTTCCTCCCTTTCTTGAAGATAAGCACCACATTGGTCTTCATCCAATCTTTGGGTACTTCACCTGAGTGCCATGAGTTCTCAAATATCCTTGCCAGTTGCTGGACTATGATTCCTGTCAGCTCCTTAAGTACTCCTTAAGTATTCAGCAGGTGCAATCTGTCAGCACCAGCTGACTTGAAGCTGTCCAGCCTCTCATGGTGTTCCTTTACAAGGTCTACACTAATTTTGGGTATAAATTCACCCTCACCCGGGCCTTTGTGCATCATGCTAAGTAGGGCAGTCCCTTTGGGCTGGTGAAAAACCAACACAAAGTACCCATTAAGCAGGTTGGCTTTTTCCTGGGTGTCGGTTGTCAGTTGTCTCATTCGGTTCAGCAGGGGTCCAATGTCGCCCTTACTTTTCTTTTGTCTCCCCACATATCTGAGAAAGGACTTTTTATTGTCTTTGATACGTGTAACCAGTTGGAGTTCGGTTGCAGTTGTGGCTTTCCTGGTTCACATTATTCCTTTAGAATATTCCAGCTTTTGATAATTCATCAGTTAGTCCCCCCAAAATAGGAAGAGACCTGATGATCTTCTCAGGTCCCTTGCAGCCTCTAACATCTATGAATGTGATCACAATACAAAAATTGTTTTTGTAGACTTTAAGAAATCATATGATAGTGTATTGATGAGGCGGTCTTTGAGTCGCAGTGAAATAATTCCACTGATAAAGTTATTAGGAAGCAACTGCTTCATGAAATACAGCATAATTAGGGAATGAAATGTCTGTCCATAAGGCATCAGCACAGGCTTAAGGCAGGCAGATACATATGCCTAGTACTCATTTAAAGTAGCTATGGAGAAGAAAAAAAAATGAAATCAGTGTGGCACTCTCAGATGGACTGAACTGAAAAGGTTGGGACCAACACTCTGGATATATTAGCTTCCATTACAGACTAAGGTGACACAGGACAAAGGATGATTATAAAGATTTGAAGGAAGAGATCCAAAGTACTGTGGGGAAAGACCAGGCTTTAGATATACAAGGCTGGTATGAAATGATAGATCGTATAATTATATGAGACCTGGATACCTTAGTCTGAAGGAAAGACAGATCAATACCCCCAAAATAAAAGCACTCAAGTGGATTTGGAGTCTGGTAAATATCTGCAAGGAGTTATGTAGTGCACTAAATATACTGAAATTGCATTGACTTGAGTGGGCAGGGCATACAGTCAGAAGGCAGATTGGTTAAATGTCTCTTGGAGGACTTTTAGTAGGCTTGACCTCATGGCCAATCAGAGAGACACTAAAGTACTATTATTGTGAATTACCTGCAATTGGAAGAATAAACCCTTGATGGAAGAAATGAGGGCAATTTGTAAGAGCATCCCAGGACTCCTGTGGCCTATAAAGCCAGGGAATAACTAAGTAGTATATCTGCAAAATAAGCACGTACAAGCCCAGGCCCCAGAGTCCCAGGATAACAGTATTGTCTGAAATGTATGTTAAAATACACCTGCTTTTCATGGTTGGAAATGAAAGCTTCAAAATTTTGAATTGAGTTTTAACCAATGGAGAAATATATGCATGGTTCTGCATGTGGCTTTCAGAAGAGAGGAGTAGCAACCACAGGAGTCAAAAGAAGCTATGTGGGTCAAGAACCACTACCGAGTAGATCTGACTTTTGTTATTATGGTAGTCTGTAACTCTGCTAGTCATCATAGCAGCAGGGGTAGCACATGCGCCTGCTTGATGTAAAAGCTTATCCATACGGGATCCCTGTACCACTGCAATTTCAGGTGTTTTACAGAATCTCCTGGGCAGTGACAAGAAAGGACCAAAATTACATTTCCCCACCTCCCCCTGCCTTATGTGGTTATGAAAAGTGGTTCAGATTACCATAGCCAAGACATAGCCAGACTCCTCTGTGTTTTAGAGCCATTTCAGACCTTCGTAATGCTAGGAAAGCTTGCATCTTAACACAAGGAGGGAGCACATCAAGAAATAGTTACTTACTGTTTCAAAGTCGCCAGGGTGTTGGCAAAGGACAGGCCCATTAATGTAGAGACTCAGCCATGATTTTCTTTTTTAACTTTCCTCATGCTCATAACTAAAGCAAAAAAAATCAGAATTTAGTGTTGGTGATTGAAGCTAAGGTACAGTGTACATAATTATTTATGTGTAGAAAATACAATAGGATACAATGTGGAAAGATCTTTGTCTCAGATCGCTGACAGAAGCTGCAGTAGAGGCGGTGGAAAAACTTAACATGCAGATAGTGACTCGCATGATTCAGCCAAGAGTCTTCTAGTTTGTCAGTGTAGGAGAAATACTGTACTGTCTACATAGGAAATCAATGACACTGCCATACTTTAAATACTCTACAAGCTTTTAAAGGTCAGACTGACCTCCCCACTGTACATTCACTTGCTTCCTCTGCCTGTTACTTCCCCCTATTGCTAAGAATATTGTAAAAAAAAATTCCCTTTCGGCATTGCTCACACTTACATGTATCCCCCTCTCCACGCTTGCAATGCTGCCACTGATTACTGTACTTACAAAGAAGTAGCTTCTCTAGTGCAAGTGTGTATGTGGTGCAACCTCATACTTTTTGCTTATGAAAGGATGTCCCTCTAGAGGAACTGTTAGGAAACGTGTAAAGCAGGGTTTTTAGTTTTGTGCTTGTATTGCATCTCCCACATATGTAGGGCCTTGGTCTGTGAAGAGGGCTGCCTGTTGATATGGACTAAGCATCAGTTTTCTCTTCACTCTCACTGAGTAGGTAGGTTTGCTTTTTCAGGGACTGAGAGCTTACAATTCCACTTGACTTCCATGAGACATGAGAGTAGTTGAGTCTGCTTAAAATCAGGCTGTCAGTTGAAAAGTGGGATGGCTTCAGTGGAAGTGAAGATAAACCAGAGGAGTCCTAGGGAAATTCTTAGGTGGAGAACCAAGTAATAATTGTGCAGGCTGGGGGGGTGGGGCTGGTTTGGAGGGATAAATTAAGAGATAGATAGCCTCCAGGGAGGTGTAGTTACAGTATGCTGGGGGAATCTGAATGGATACAAAACTAGGGCTGAATACAAGGACTGGGGCTTTTGATCCTAATGCAGTGAAATAGAAAGCAATAGAGTTTAGCAGTGTCATCCGGTGAATGTATGGCTTCCTTATTAATTATGCAAATTAACCACGTGTAAGCAGCTGTACAGTCTCTTCTGCTTAGTATTCCTGTGCACAGATGGGAATAACACTACTCATGTATACCTATACAAATGAAATCAGAATTGTTTGACTTCATAAGGTGGAAAGGAGTCTAAACACATTGTAAACCACTTACATTCCTATAACGTAACATTGTGTTCTGCCAGAATCAAGGTAGTTTCTACATGAGGACCTCTAAAGGAAGTGTTAGTAATTGCCATTCCAAGTACAACCTATCATGTGTTCAAAACATCCTCTTTGGACAAGATACAGCCACTTCTCATCTCAACTATAGCAACTACAATATACATTATTGTATATCATCTGGTGACAGAAGAAAGACTGCTTCTCAACAAGTATGCCCCTACTTATGGCATTCAGCCAGAAAACAGTTTGACTTGAAAGGACTGTCTGTGTACTGCAGGATGTGCAGTGAACCATGTTGCAGTCATCGCAAGATCATTTTTCCTTCTTTGCGGTGACTGTAGTTATCTAGGTGGGTGGGTTTATGCTGTAAGCATAGTATAAAGATTGTAAAGCTGTACGCCACAGGACAAAAACACAACATGGCCTTATCCTGCCTGTTGTAAAACATATGCATTATAAGACCATATCTACCGAGTTTCTGTTTTGGAGCCTTTTTATGATGAAAGCAGCAATAACAGGGAAAAGGGGAGTAAGGGAGAATTAGGTAGAAATATTAAGATGGTAAGGGGTGATGGAATATATTTTCCTTCTTTCTTCTGGTCTGTTTCCCAGTTAGTACAACATACCTTGAAACATTCGTCCTGATTTACAAATGTGGAAAATGAGACAAAGTTGAAGTGACTTGCCCAAGGCCACATAATAAGTAATTTGCAGACTTGAGTTTGGAAGTTAGGCTCTCCTAACTACCAACTTCTTGGCAACATTACCAAACTATCATCTAGGGAATAAAAGAAAAATCCTGCAACTAAATGGTGGTGGTGATACTGCAACTAAATGGTGGTGGTGAGAGACAGTATGCTGATTGGACTCCCTTTTCTAAAATGCAACTGGTAAACTTTCCATATTTTGAATGCAATAGCAGTGATAAATCACCTGGAAACCATGTTCTGGGCCAAAGGTAACAGGCCAAATATTAGATACTTTGGAATCCTGCCTTTAATACAGTCATAATTCTCTGTTTCTGGATCTAGTGCTTTAGAAGGATGTGAAGCTACTTCAGTTTCCTCGACTGTTTTAGTCATTGATGTCTTGTCTGAAATATTCAACAAGGATAACCAGTAATCAGGATGGGTCTGTTTCTAATGAGGTCAGACTCTAACTTAGGGTCATACTAAACCCAATCAAATGTAGTTGGTATTGACCTTACATTACTTGACTTGATTCAAAATCATAAATCAGAAGGGAAAAGTTCTGTCATATTGCCAATTCCTGGATCCATGTTGTCTTGGAAGTGCTTTTAGTAACATGCATTTTCATTCCCCAAATGTTAGTGTTAGAGGAATAAGTGTGTCCACTGTGTTTAAAAACAGAGCTAAAATGTCATACAAAAAATGTGTGTCTTTTGTGTTAGCTTGGTAGAGGGGTGTAACACAGAACCCTAACCCTGTTAATAGGCTGAGAGCTGCACTGCTGAAGCCAAGCACAAAGTAATTCCCACCCCTTCCTCTCCCCGGTCAGCTTCCTGGCTGGAAAAGTGGGGTCTGGCAGATTGGGTCCAATCACACAGGAACGGAGTCCCCAACTCCTCCTCCACGGCAGCATCCAACCCACCAGCACTCAAAACTCCAGCACCTGATCCTCATCCAACTCATCTGATCGGTGCCACAACTCAGTCCATCAGTGCCAAATGGTGCCAAGTGGGTAAAGACCTACTGAAGGCTGCAGGAAAGGAAAGTGACAGGCTTGGAAAGACAGCAAATACATTATGGTTCTGCTGTCTCAAAGTCTGAGAGCTGGAAGGAAGGGAGGGTGGGTTTGGTCCTCCCGGGTGGCCAGCCAGCCAGCCCTGAACTATGTCCTCAGCTGCTGTCAGCTGTCTCTAGGTAGACAGATGAGTCTGCAAAGCATTCAGGGGTGTATGCACTGGAGTCCTCTGAGTGCCATCAGCAGTACAGGCTGTCCGCAGAGCACCCAGCCAGGCTTGGCCCACGTGTATGGTGTTCAACCACTAAGATTTCCAACAGCTCAAACTAAACTGCTAAACTTCCACCAGTTCACTTGAATACACTTAAAGTCTGTTTCATGACAATGCCCTCTCCCCATTGCCAAAAGCAAAAAATAAATGCTACAGAATTATATACCTACCAGTAATTATTCTATGGTGAAGTGGTTTGGGGCTTGCTCTTGAAAAACTTGTAAAGTTTCTTACTAGATATTGTAAGTATTTTCTTCTACCCCTATACCTTTTCCAGTACGCTTTCTGGTTGAATTGCTGAGCAGTATATTATCAAGTCAGTCATACATAGTATATAATTAAGCTCTTTATGCAAGACATTTGCTTTTGTCACGCACTATTCTTGCAGTGATGACTATAACAAAACAGCATATGTGTTTCAACAGCATTTTGAGAAATGGAAGGTTTGGGGAGAGCTTTATTTGCTTCAAGGGAGATGTTGAAAACTAACAGAGACTATCAAATTAGAAGAAATTTCTCATTTAAAGTGCAGGACAACATAACACCTTAACTGAACATCTTCAGAAAATAGTGTCGAGTTTATGATAAGTGACATAGATCAGAGCCTACATGCCATGCTGAGCTTAAAATCAGTATTCAACAGACAACACACAGGCCAAAAATATACGGTTCTTGGTGGAGCCTTACAATTCTGAGTAAAGAGTACAAGGAGTAAACAAATAGATCTCCTCACAACAAAATCACACCTAGGGTTAAATCCTGGTTTTTCATTAAGAAATGACTGCCTGCTGTGTATAAAAATAGCCTACACAAATAGCACAGCTTAGCAGTGCTAATTTAATAGCTGAATGTGCTTATGGGTGTTCAGTGGAGCGCAGTGAATAATCCAAAGGGAATAGTTTGTTGAACAATTTTAGTCCCTTTTTCTACTGACTAACCACAAGCAGATCCCAATTTCCTTGAATTCAGTCATTCAAATATTTTAGAATAGATAAACAGATTTTTTCCAGATACTACTTACTCAGTGGACTGACCATGAATATGCCAAATTCGAACCATAGTGTATAGCCGTGATTAATTAAGCAAATCATATTTTGTCATCCCTATTCCCTGTCTGGATGAGTATGTAACATTTTTAGCACTAATATTTAAATTGCCTCTTAATCATATTTGTTCCAGTAAGCTAGATCATGCAGATGCATTTTGAAACCACATGCAAATGGGTGCAGAATGGCCAAAGCATGTCCATCATTTAAAAGTCCAACAAACATTCTCAGAAACCATTTTTCCATTGTTTATGTAGTTGTAAGGCTGATGCAAGAGGCAAAACAGGAGTTTATCCATGCTCAATTATAAGGCAAAATGGTATTTTAATACTCTTTTACACATCGGTATGTATTTTTTGACTGCTGATAAGAATACAGCATCCTAGCAAGCAACATTAATGTTGGTAGTCATTCACATAATAAAGTGAATTTAGTCATACAATCTGCTGGATTTTTCTTCCTAGTATAGAACTGGAATCTAGTTCAATGTAGATGCCAAAATTCAAATACTGTGCCTTTAATTGCATGTGAAATTCAGTTGTTTGGGCTTCACTCCTCAACATCCTGAAGAGCTCAGTCATCCTGAAGAGCTCAGTCCACATAGCTCAGCCATAGACCTGCTCAGGGAGTCAGGGGGCACTTTAATTAGCACAACTCCGAAAGCTGTGATAAATAAAGTGCCTGGAACATTACAGGTATCAGCATTGAAAAATGGAAGTGGGACACTCTGAACTAATTTCACTGAACAAACTTTAGTTTAAAACATCCTGCCACCATTTTTCAGTGCAGGGATACACATGTGATGCTGCAGTCTACTGGAGTTTGGTAACTACCGCACTCCAACAGATTTAATTAATCGAATCTGCTCTGATGTACTGTAATTACAATGTACCAGAGGAGCCTCCCTACATGTGTATAGGAGCGGAAAAAAGTGCTGTAAAATTAATAGCTTTGCACTGGATCTGCTGCCTCTCACTGCCCCATGCCACGTGGGGAGCTCTGCCATGAGCTCCGTGACCCCTGCCTGCTCTCCCAGCCTTCCTCTCCCCCCCGCCACAAGGGCTGCCCAACCCACCCCAGCTCCTGGCCTTTAAAAAAAAAAGCCCTGACTCACCAGCTCCTGCACAGCTGGGGGGTAATCACCACTGCCCCATGCCGCATGGGGGGGCTCTGCCATGAGCCCCCAGAAGCCCTGAGGCCACTGCAGCAGCTGGTGAGTGTGGGGTTTTTGTTTGTATTTTAAATGGCCAGGAGCTGGGACAGGAGTGGAAGCCATGGGGGCGCTGGGAGAGTGGGTGGGGATTGAGGGCTCATGGCAGAGCACCCCATGCAGCATGGGGCAGTGGGGGCAGCGGGGATGACCTGGCAGCAGCTGGTGAGTGAGGGGCTTTTTTTTAAAGAGCCAGGAGCTGGGACAGCCAGTCCCCCCTCCTTACTGGCATGGAGTCCAGGTCCAGCTCCCTGCTGCAGCCAGTGGAGACTTCCCGAATTGCTGAAGCTCTCTGAATCTTTTCCAAATTGATTCAGAAAGCTTCAAATCAATTTGGACCTTTTAATTGGTCCCCTGATTCAGTTCAGATTCAGAGATTTGGCCACCGAATTGGGCCGAATCTCCTGCAAATCAAATCAGCACCCAAAGCTTCGCACAGCCTTCAGTCTGCTTCTATTCAAGGGTGTGGAAATGTACACACGTGTAAAATGTGCATGCAGAATTAGAACTCTAAAATAACCTCTTTATTTACAAGTATTTGTTCTTCTGTAAATTGATAGGAAATATAGGTGGTTGCAATTCTCTTTGGAAGAAGTTAGGGAGTGTGGAAATGATTGGAACAGTGTTTTTCAAGTCTGTAAGATGCTATCCCCATCTAAATTATGTTCAGAATCTAATAGAAGCAATAATTTCCCATGTCCCCACCCGTATGCATCATCTATTGCTAACTGATCTCCAAACTTTATTACCTGGTTAAATTCTTAGAGACATCATGGTAAGAGTGAGTTTGCTAGCATTAAGTACAAATCAACAATTCAGATCTTTTCACCTTCAAAGTACATCATAAAGCTTATCTTTCTTTTAGTTTGGAGAGGGGAAGTATTTACTACCAGTTGGCACAGTAAGTGTTTTATTCTCATTTCTTGGTTTGGATAGGCTATTGTTTTTCCTTTTCATCTCTTATAATCCCCCTGTATTAAAAATGCAAAGTTACCAAGACTCTTATATACAGGCCTTTTTTGTGTGTGTTGTAGCAATAATCCATTTCTCCAAGCTTAGGAACAGGTATTGCATTTGCCTCTGTTTGTCCCAGAACAGAAAAGTCCTGGGATTGGCATTTACACACATCACTTTTCTGGTTCTAGTGAACTGCTGCTTTTCTGTCATTTATTTGCAATGATGCAGTTCCAGGACAAGCATTCAGATGCAGTTCATGATGTTAGCGCTTCTGGGGACAAACTGTTAGAACTCTATTATTCCTTGAACCTTTTAAGGGTTTGTCCAGGGACAACAGACATGGATAATCTAAGCAATTTTCCTCTGTCTTGAGAGAAAATGGTTTCTCCAGGGACAAATAAATACAACATCTGTCTGTAGCCCGAATGACCTTGCTTCCTATCCAGGATGTCCTCCTACCTTCCAAAATAGTTAGGGATAAGAGAAGCCTCTCTAAAACCTGAATTAAAGAAGAACTATGGAGTGGTTATGCCTTTTAACTTGTCAATTGCGGATTGAAACACATGATCAGGATCCAAAATGAAAGGGATACATATTTATTAATCTGGAAAAATATAAAATGCAACAAATTTCATCCCTGATATGGAAATAAATTTAAGTTTTATCACTCCTGAAGGTCAATGATCCTCTAAGAGAAGGGATGCAGAATGCATGCTCCAAGCAGGTAACTTCGGGCTAAAATGAATAGTGTCTGATACTGACAGAGAGACTGGTTACACTTTTGTGGTTTTGTCTTAGTTCTTGTAGTAATAGAAGTAATAGTCTCTAAATATTCTCTCTTGAGAGTTTTGTACTGCTCTAGTTACACCATTCCTGTTTAATTTTTTTGAACTGATTGAGAGCGCTCTTTGGTGAAATGCTAAAACAGGACCTGTTACATTTTCTAATTATCTGTATGTAGAGCTGCTGTTAATTTGACCACCCGTGAATTGCAGTACATATGCACAAGCAATACTGATAGCAGAAAATGAGCTGTTTTATTTAAAAGACCTAGAACTGTTAGCTGGTGGGATTAAGCTTTTAAAACACACACGCACGCACGCACACACACACACACATGCACACACTATAGAATAAAGGACACCAAAAAAAATTACATAATAAGGCTTTGACTAGTTTGTGTTGCATCAAAAATGCTTCATAAACCTCATATAACTTGACCTTGAATGAAAGAGCTTTCACTGTTGATAGAAACTAATTGTATGTGTGGTGTTCAAATCATAGTGTTAAAATGAAATTAGTACTGCACAGGAGGGGATATTACAAGGAAAAACATACCATCTTAATGGGCTATAAACCCTTTGAGTGCAGCATTATTTTCAAACCAATGAGATAGCTGTAAAGTCATCTTAGCTGTCTATGACCCTAGTACACTCCCTGAATGGCATAATTTATATCTGAAATAAAAAGATTGCAGAGACTTTAAAACCACATTCTGACACCACCAGATTTCTTTGTCTGGAGCACCAGAATCAGATGACATTCTTAGCAACTACAAAGCTTGGAAAACGTAAAGGCTTCATAGAAAATTACATCTGGACACTCATTCTTTGTACCATGGTATTTGCTAACAACCTACTTGAATTCATTTGTCCAGTGTAGAAAGATGCTCCAAGGAGCTGGCAATTTGCATGTTTCAATGATGCTACAATAAAGCCTTTGAGAGTCCATGACAGTTAGGATTACAGCCAAGATAAATTAAGTGTTCCAGAGATTTTGAGAGGCAAGGACTGATTGTGTAATTTTTTTTAATATGTTCTTTGAAGGAAGGTCAGATTTTATTATATTAATATGAAACTTTGAAGACTGCTCTTCTTTTTGTAAAAGAACATGTAATAAATTACTTAATGTGTTTTTCATTCTCCTTTAAAACACGTACTGCACTTCTATATTTTACACAGAAGTTCAAGTCTGATCCTGTTCCCTTTGAAGACAGCGGTAGTGATGCCAAGACTTCAGTGGAAAGAGGATTTAAAAATTGTATATCTAACAATTTGGAAATGTTGCATGTTTTATTTTGGACTGGGGGCACACATACTGATATATATATGTATATAAAAACTTGTATATCTATCATATTTCATATCATGATAGATAAACATTTTTATATATATCAGTATGTGCACCCCTTAGTCCATAATAAATCATGCAACATTCCCAAATTGTTCAGGTCATCATTTTACAATCACACTTCCATGAAATTTAGGGCTTGATTTTTATTCATACTGGGGTTCCTTTCCATTGGTCTAGCTCTTGCAGTGTAAAGCACTCTTAAAATTAATTGTTATAACTTCATGTTATTTAGTTTATGTTGTCAGATTGCTTTAAAGTTCCTTTGTCATCAAAATGGGTAGATGTTCTAGAGGATGTGAGAGTTAGGCCCTTAGAATAAATAACTACTGTGACCCTTCAATATTATACATATCAAAGGCTTTTGTGAGATGCCTATTATACTATTAATTTAGCACAATATGCTTTACTTAGGAGTCTGACTTCAATTTTGTTATTATTATGTGAACAGTGCTTAGGTAACGAGACATAATAGGCTGCTTTTTAAAAGTGAAATGGAAGTATAACTTTTCATTTCATTTCAAGAGTTTTTCTAAATTTGGAAATAATTTAGCTGCTAAACTCAAAATTATCCCTTTAAAAGTATAGTGAGGTATCTTTAATATAAATTATTTAAAAATTAATTTTATGATTAGGCCAAGGTATGCAAGCATGTAAGAAGTCTCTGTTATTTTAGTGTCTTATCAATTTAGGACACTAAACATTTTATTAAATACTACTGTAGGGTTTTTTTTCTCCTTATAGTCTCAATACTATACAAGCCTATACTATATACTTATACATTGCCGTGAAAATTTATTGTAAAGTAGCATTAACGTCTCACAAACATCTAATAAGATCTATAGTATAAACCCCCTTATTATTTGGAAATCACAGCAGCAAATGCTGGGGCACTGCTGCAGTCTCCCAGCCCTGGAGGTGTGAGATTGCAGCTGCTGTGCAGGAGCCCTGATGGGAAGGCTGGGAGCCCAGTTGGTTGATGAGGCTCTGAGTCACAAGAGTGGATGCTGCTACATGTACTAATTGAATCTGGATAGCAACCAGGTATAATATTAGCACACATTTTTCAAGGTCTAACTTTATAGCTGTTTGGATCTTTTTATGACGGGATAGGTACTTTGCATGTGTAGCTGGGTCTGCCGCTTTTTTGTCTAATTAACCAATTAATTATGTAATAACTATAATGTGTTGAAGGGTCTTATGACTTACTCCCACTGCTTCAGCCAGCTTGACTTCAGGGTAGTTCCTTGCAGCAGGACTAGATATTTCTCTGTTTCCCTTTCCCTGTTTCCTTGAAAGTCTCAGCCAACATAGGTGTAGTATACATGTAACTCTGAATGGACATATCCCCAGTGCTTTCCATCTTCTGTTTCTATAACTTGTAAAGTGCACTTGAACAGGATGGAGATGTGCATACCACTTTGAAAAACAAATCATAATAGGTAGTCAGGGTTGGCTGTTAGAAAATGTTGAGATAACAGGTACTGCATCCTGTTACCCATGAAGTTTTGAGCTAGCAAGTAAATAGTTAAAGATGATATAATGTTTGAAATTGAGCATGCCTAGTTAGTGATTCTAACAGAAGCCTCCAGAAGACTGTAAACTTTGGACCTGTTGGCCCACTTAGTATGGACTTGCATAATAGGGTCAGAATGTGTGGTGGGAGAAGTGTGATTGGTTCCCAGGTAAAGATGAGCGGCAGCAGTTGAGTGACAGATGAATGCATCAACTCTGAGTGAGATTTATTGATTGGTATGTGCATGATTGGCAGTGACTGACAGCCTTTTATCTCAGGTGATTGGTTGGGTGAGAATGGTGTGATGTGAGAGAGAAAGATATAAACGGCACGGCAAGTGGCCCTACGGTGAGTGATTTATGGTTTACGTGTGGATGCAGGCAAAGGTGTTTGGTGTTGCGAGAGTGTGGTGATCTCCATTTGTGCTACATTCTGGTCTAAGTGCAGATGGTCAAAAAGCTGGAGACTGAATCAGTTCAATCTTTGCGGGTTAGTTTAATCTGCGTAGATTGAACCAGTAAGCAAGTGAACAGACATTCACTTTTGATTCCAAAAATGCATCCACATGTCAGAAACCGGTAGGTGCTAGAGCACACCTCCTTTGTCAGCTGGAGCAGACAGCTTGGGCCAAGGCTAGCCTGCCCACCTTGCAAGATGGAGCTTGCAGAGGAGATGCAAAGCATCTGGGATATTGGGGGATTGTGAGTTAACTTGAATCTGGAAGGGATCTGGCACAGACGTTCAATAAACTAATTGAACGCCTATGCCAGAACTTAAATCAGTTGCATCTAATAGTATATCCATCCAGGCTTATCTTAAACTGGTTTCAGCCATTTTAAAATGGTTCATGTGCACTGAACTTCTGTTGTATTCCACATTTGAACCAGTTTACAGTCACTTATATTGCTTCATACATCATTTCTGTCCCTAGCCCCGCTGCCCTTGTCTGCCCAGGAGCTCGTATCTCCTTGTAAGAGTAAGAGCCTGTTGCTTAATCCTGTGAGAGTAGTTCAAATATTTTGGGATTATAGTGGGGAGAGGAGAAGGGCTCCTGAGCTCCTCAGAAGAACCTCCTGCCACAACACAGGACCCTGAAAAATGTGCTGTACTCTGAAGCTTGCAAAGGGTCTAGGAAGGGAGGCAGACCGCCGCATAGATTTAGGGATGATTTAGCATCCTTTGGAATCTCTGGGGACGATTGGGAACGGAGTGCAGAATGCTGTTCTGGTCGGTGGAATCGTCTTGCAGATAGAGCGCAGCACTGGGAGGTGACTGGATCAGGTTTTGTGATGACCAGTGTCAAAGGAGGAAAATATCTGCTGCTTGGATTCAGAGCTAGTGGGTGGGTATAACCTGAGGGCCAGACTATCACTTGCACATTGGACTCAACAACCAGCAAAGAACTCACCTGCGTGTATACCATGCTCTGTAAAGAATGATGGTGCCAGTTGATTTGACTGACTGCTGAACCCGTAGGAGGCTCCATAGGGGTAGTGAGTAAATGTGTACATGTGGGCTTACTGAATGATTCTGTAGAAGCTGTGGTGCCTCTCATAAAGCAAATGTATATATACTACTAGCTTTTTATTACTACTATTATTGCTGTCATTAATAAATGTTATATTCCTTTTGCACTTAATTTCATTGACTAATAAACTTATATTCCCCAAAACCAGGGAGGGTCTCTATGCCAGTGGTATCCACCCATACCCTTGGACACCCTGGCTAACCTATAACCCTTTGCCATCCCTTTCCAATCCTAGTGAGGGTGGGGTTCAGGCTCTCCTACATATTCCTGGGTGCAACATCCCACCTTTCCAAGTGCTTTAAAAATATATTTTACATAAAAAAACTATTAGGGGTGTTGCCTTCCTTTGGGATATTTGATGATTTTTCTTACTGCCTCACCTCCCGGAGTCAGTTGAGAGCTTCAGCTTTGAGAGAGATATGTATATATATTTAATAAAACAAGCTTCTAGCCATCCCAGTTGCATAGGAAACCTTGAAAATGTGAGCTCAAACTAGAAGCCAAATAAAAAGGAACCCCAAATGTATTATTCAATATCTTGTGGTTTTAAAGCTATTCTCAAGATTTTTGACCACCTGTGGTTGGCAATGCTGATTAGGTATTTGTCTTTGATCAGAGCCAAAGGAGCTCTTAGTACTGGGTCCTCCCTTCTGTTATTCCCTCGCAGGGATGGAGAGCTGATAGCTGTATAACTTCCTTCAAAAGAGCAGCAGCTGGTTCCCCACTGATATGCCTCTTTCCCTCTTCACGTATTTGATTCTCTTGGTTGTAAGCTTCCTCTCAAAGGTTAGCAGAGGAGAGGAGCTCTGGTAAGCAGGGGTGAGTTAATCCAGGGAGAGTAGAATAGCTTTCCCCCCTGCTATGAAAACATAACTTAGATTTTTAAAAAAGGATGATTTTCCTAAATTTCTCAAGGTCCTTTGGTCAGCCAAAGGTGGTTTTGAAATGAAAACGTCAAGTGAAGGGATGTTTTTGGATGTTAACTGAGCCAAAAATAAATAAATACGTTAAAAAAGAAAAACCAACTCACCTAAAAGAAGCATTTTAAACTTTCTTGCTCAAAAATTAATTTATGTTTAGAAGGGTAAGTATTTTTTAAACATAGGTACATTTTGAAAATGTGGTATTGTTTTTAAATGTTAGAACACTTGCTTGAGAATTTTTGAAAAATTATTAAACCGAAAACAACTTGAGTAATAGATAGCTGGGAATGCTAGGGGTCAGTTGGGATTTGCTTTTTTTTTTTTTTTTTAAGTTTGCGGGGCCGTTAGAAAACTATTTGATGAAATCTCACAAAAATTGAGAATTCAGACACGAAATTGCCAAAAAAATGAATTTGACACATTTTCGTTAGGAAGGGAAAGAGTTTATATTTGCACTGTAATTCTGCCATCAAAATCATAACAGCCAATGTTTGGGATATGTAAGTTCTGTTTTCATTCCAGGGATCTGTCACATAAATGCTACCATGAGCTCTTAATAAAAGCTGTTAGTTCTTAACAGTTAAATTCAGGACTGCAACACTTTATCTGAGTTAAGTTCCTCCATATTCTTTGCCAGAAACAGGTGAAGTATGAAATATCATTACTTCAGTCGTACGCATCTTCTAAGGCCCCCACTGTAACAGTCCAAATAGACTTTCTCCTGTCTAGGACCTCCCATTCCCTCATGAATTTGTAGGAAACTGGCAATGCGATTAATACAGTGATTCTGTACTGGTGAAATTATTTAAGTCTGGCATTGACATGCTGAAAAGACTGGACCTAGAGAGAATTCAAGCTGCATTCATTCGTTCATTCAATTAATTCTGAATTAATTGGAACCGAAGGATAGCACACTGGGAGTAATAAGAAGATACAAATTAACAAATCAGAAGACATGGCCAACATAGCTAGGGTTTTTGTCCCGCTATCAAAACTGGACTCAGCCTAGAAAGGTTAAAAAGTATTAATGATAAAATGTTACAGCCACTGCAGTGAGGATCTGGACAAAACAAGAGAAAGAGAAAAAGATGTTTCCATGCTAAGAATGAAACGTGGCACTTGGTTAAAATTTAAGTTAATTGAATAATCTGTTTCTTAAAAGGAGACAAGAAACCAAACATTTTAAAGCATGCAAAGTCAGTTAAGGCACCTCAAAACTGTTGGGAACTACTAAGCATATAAGGGACTTCATGCTCTCAACACAAAAGTCCAGCATTGTTCAGGAACATTATATTCACTTGCAGTACTGTTGTTAAATTGTAAAATCACTGGCCTCAAAAATTACTTTGTTTTTAAACTGTCAAAGCTTTTCAGAGCTGGACTAGTCAGAAACGCATATGTATAATTAAGTCTTCATTTTCTCTGGGAACTTAGTGAAATTTAGGCTTCTTTGAAGAATCCCGGCCTAAGCCCATAAGTTGCATCTGTATACAAAAGGTCCTACCAAATGGCAGAGAGATTTCACTTAGGAAACAGGCAATGTACAGGACTTAATCATTGCCTACAAGAAAGACAATTTATGCCAAGCTGCAAGAGAGTTAAAATATTATAATATAATGTCATTGACTCACACTTGTCATTTAGGTATTTAGAAAGCAACTCCTACATTAAAAGTCATGTCATATTACCAAAAATGTGTTTATGTATGTCATCTCTAAGCAGGGTGCTTACTGTATCAAAATTAAACCTTTTTAACCTATCTGTTGTACAGAATCTGTTTTTTTCCTGTCTCTTTTGACGGGAAGGTGAGTGGAGAAGATGATAATTTGAGCTAAAAATAGTTTGTAGCACTTTTAAAACACTAAGAAAGACAATAGTTCCACTTTGCAAAAGAGAATCTAGGTATGTAACTATTATCTAACTACAAAAGATTAATAGTGGATGGCAAATGCCTCTAAGCATATTTACAGAGTAGCTTCCTTTCACATACAGTTATCTGATCTGTAATTCCAGTAGAGAGTGGAAAGAGTTAACCTGACTCACTGCTTTCACTGACTATAGTCTTCTTCACCAACAGCTAGCTTGAATGGCACACAATAAGAGGGCTTTTTGTGCTTTATGGGGCATAATTATTAAGGTGTGACAGTAGGATCTAAGAATTGAGGCAGCAATCTGTTTTCCAATCTGTGCTGTCTGAGGAGGACACCCTTAAAGCTTTAGAGTGTTAATTTCCTGCGCCGCTCACAATAAGTAAAAGGAGGCTTTGGAAAAACAGCTGCAATAAAAAACTTACATCTTGCAAATGGTTTTTTCTTTTTACATAAATAATCTTATTGAGTGGAAGGCTGTGCCTTCCAGTAGGCAGATAAAATAGCTTGCTTCTAATTCAGTTCAACTCTTTCTCCTTTCATGATATTCAATGGCTCTAGTGCAATCGTATCTCTTGAAAAAATTAATTGTTGCATTCCCCGTGTTTGAGCCACATTGTAATTGTTGACCTTCCATTTTGCCACAGTGTGGGTTACCTATGTAGTACGTGTAGAAGAGGCATCTTTGCAGCCATTGTGAAGTATTTTTGTGTCATCTGCCTGCTCTGCACTTAAGGGCTTTCATTTCTATTTGTTTATTTATTTATTGAATCACGTTAGTCTAGAAACCTCACTCTTGACATTGCCACCCTAGGTGCCACCCTGTCAAAAGAAGACATGCACAGGAATCTTCCTTCAGTAGCTAATCCTGCACTCATGGGAATGTGGCAACAGGGACAGATGCTAATGATTACCAGAAACCCCTGGTCATGCACCTACATAGATGGTGGCGATTGTATAAAGGTCATTTTGTATTTGGAGCTGAGACAGGTATGCAGTTTGATAGCTGCAATTATAGTTGCATAGTTGGTAGGGGCTGGAAGGGACCTTACAGACTATTTGAGTCCAGCCTCCCTACACATGAGAAGGAAAGGCTGCTCGGATCAAATGTTCCCAGCAAGATGGGCTTTGAGACTTTTTTTGAAGATCGCCACGGTGGATGACTATACCACTTCTGGGAGGAGCCTGTTCGAAACCCTTGGTATTCAGTTTGTAAAGAATTTTTTCCTTATGCCTACCCTCAAGCAATCTTCAATCAGCATGTGTCCATTATTTCTTGCCCTCCTCTGGGGAGGCTTGGTGAATAGTTCATAAATAGTTCTGGTTGCATTCAGGAAACTACTATTGTGACTGATTTTTAAATCTCTTTTGCTTTGTCCTTCTACCACCTTTTCTTTGCTCCCCCAAACCTTAATGTACACCCCTGATATACTTGTAGGCTGCAACCAAGTCCCTTCTGAGTCTTCTCTTCTCCAGACTGAAAAATCCCAAGTCGCTCAGCCTCTCCTCGTATGTCTTGGTCTCCAGGCCTCTAATAATGCACATGGCCCTCCTCTGGCCTCTCTCGAGCTTCTCTACATCCTTCTTGAAGTACAATGCCCAGAACTGGTTGCAGCACTCCAGGGGGACAGAAGAGGTGTCCTAGACATAGTCTGTCTCATTTCACCTAACAGGAAAACTATGTCCAGTGGGATGATCTATCTGTGGTCCAAATCAAGGGATGAAATTTACAACCTAGAAAGTCTGCACCCTGATGGACAGCCCTAATGGTTGCACCCTGATGGACAGACCCACTGGAAAAAAGGACAGCACTCGTGACTAGACAATATGCATGTTTTGATACTGATATTGCTGCACTTAGTGAATTAAGACATGCAGGAGAGGGGCAAATAATTGAGCATGGTTGAGGCTCCACCTTCTTTTGGAAAGGAAAATATGAAAAAGACGCATTGTTTTTTCTATCGAGACCAAAGCTGTTAATCAGCTGTCAAAATGTCCATCTGGCATCAACAACCATCTCATAACCTTTTGTCTTCAACTGACCAAGACGTCTATGAGGCATAGAAAGAATCTAGGCCTCTCCACAAAAACATCAGGACTGAGAATAATAGGTAAATTCAGGCTCTGATTGACAGAAGAAGCAGAAGCTTCACAGAATGACATCGACTCCAGATAGAAGCAAGACACTTATCACCACATGAAAGTCAAGATCCAGAGGAAAATTTGAGAGCCTAAGAAAAGGTGGTAGGAGGACAAAGCAAAAGAGATTTAAAAATCAGCCACAATAGTAGTTTCCTGAGTGCAACCAAAACTATCTATGAACTATTTATGCCTCCTACTCCATCTGTGGGACGCTCCATCCACCCCACAATCTCAGTGTTCACGAACCATACCTGGTACCCTGAGGTGTGTAGAAAAAACATCTAAAGCTGGGTCTGTGGCCAAATCACTGACTCTCTGAATCAGAATCAAATCAGAATTGAATTGGGACAGTGATCTGAATTAGCTATTGAATCACTGTCCCCTGAATCAGGCTGAATCTGAATCCAAATTAAATAAGACCTGCTTTGCACACCCCTACCACAAGCATCATAAATATCTTTACATGGCCTTCATTGATCAGTCAAGGCTTTTGATTCAATCGCAAATGGCCTTATGGATGGTCCTGATGAGATTTGGATGCCCATCAACATTTGTTACCATTATAAGACTTTTTCACAACATGACAGCAATCACCCTGAACAGTGGCTCTGAAATGGACCTCTTCACTATTAAAATTGGAGTCAAGCGAGGACGTGTGATGATCTGACATCAGGACTCAAGCTTCTTGTTTCCCAGGCTCCTTTCATCTCTACCCTATTGTATGGGTGTAAAACTTGAGCAACATATCAAACACATATGAAGTCCTTGGGACGTTACGATCAGCAGTGTCTTTGAATAATCCTCTGTATCAACTGCAAGAACAGAAAAATGAACACCATCATGCTGGTTCAGGCAAACACCACCCCCACTGAAGCCAGGTTTATACAACTTCAGCTGCACTGTCCAGGACACGTCATAAGAACACTTGACAACTGGCTCCCAAAACAGATTTTATACTTCCAACTCACCGATGGTTATCACTCTGGAAGTAGGAAAAAGAAAAATTCAAGGGCACCTTGGAGGCCAATCTGAAGAAATGCAATATTAGCATCAATTTCAATGATATATTGAAAAAGCATTAATCATTTTGAGCAAACTCACTTCACTATGGAGGCAGATAGATAAGAGAGACAAAAGGAAAGAGCTGTGACCTAACATCACTGGGATCTATTTCTTCCTCCTGGAAGTATTTGCCAAATCCACAATCAAACATGCAGTTCTTGCATCAGCTTCCTTAGTAATTCACCAATGAATTTCCTATTTACTGAAAGACTATCATCCTTGTGCTGCAGGACTGCGGACAATGATGTGCAAAACAAGTATCTCAGAGTACACTGGGCCTATTGAATCAACAAAACAGTATAGGAGTGGGCAACTATTTTGACTGGAGGGCTACTTAACAGGTTTGGGTGAGCTGTTGGGGCATAAAATTAATGCAAGCATAAAATCAATGAAGAAGGTATTTTAACAAATTATAAATAAAAAACAAATCGTGCTACTGTAAAATATTTAATTTTATTTCAATTTTTCCCTGATTTATTGTTTTTGAGTACTGTATATAAATGTGATTGCATAATAGCTTGGTATAAAATCTTATTCTTGTATATTGAAAATTAGGTTAAAGGAAGAAAAGAAAACCTCTATGGGAAGAATGGAGCCTGTGATATGACAGAGAATAACCAGAGGATCAAAGTCAGGCATCATCTCCATTGCTGCAATGTGGAGCACTCATCAAAGGTCCGTGTTTTGAATTATTGAATTTCATCACAGAAAATGTCTGATCACATATGTATGTTGATCCAAACAACACAAACATCTTCTAGGCATGAGCCTTGATCTTTGGAAAGTTCTGTTCATTGAGAGAAGCATAAACCTAGAAGGCACCACAGATTCAAATTGCTCCTCAAGCAATGCATCACATTGCAGGTCAATAAGCTTGAGTTGGAGGTCACATGGAGCACTGTCAACATCAAATGTGAACGGTGAGGAGACCAAAGACAGGTCATTTCTATCATCTGAAAATCCTCAAATCAATGAGAAAATTCAGCATGAAAGTTGAGTAATGACAATGTGTATTTTTTTCCTTTTTTGATCACAGATCGATTCAGCTGGAGAGTAGGAAAACGGACAGACTCCTTGTTTCTTATCCAACAGGAGATAAGGAGTAACTTTTTCATAAATGACTTGACACTGAACTGCAGTTCATGATCATGAAGTTCCTTCCCTTGCAGTCTTGAATCCAGTTTGTTTGTGTGTCCCATGATATCAACAAATGCAAAATCACAATCCACTCTGTTCAGCTATGGGAAATCCAAATCTTTTTCTTTCATGTTAAAAACAAGCAAACCCCAATCTCAGTTCTCAGTTCCCACACTCTTTTCAAAATGTTACCCAAACTAAGCCATCTTATGTTGGTATGATAGGGTGTAGAAGAAATGATATTACCCATTTATGTCGATGCAACTCTGTTTGTATGTCCCGGGATTTCCCGCCGCTTTAAAGTCCATTTAACACCTTAAACTAACACTACTCTAAGATGTGTTAATTTGCAATGCTCTCCAGTTACGCAGCTCCAAATGTGGGTTTGTTCATGCAAACGAAGGGTGGGCGCTCCTTAAGGAGACGATCCTCCGTACCCAAGGGGTGACCGTTCCTACCTGATACAAGAGGGGCAAAGATGCCCGGAAGCCCCTGTGGCTAAATAGGGATATTTGGGGGGCCCTGAGGGCAAAGAGGGAGGCATACTATCTTTGGAAGGAGGGAGCAGCCTCCAAAGA